>JAJMDW010000209.1:0-67959 GCA_030573755.1 Starmera amethionina
TTTTTTTTTTTTATTTTTATTATGAACTGCTATTGCCGTTTGAATTCATTTTCACTTTGGAAACACAAATAGAAATATCATCCACTTTCCCTCCAGTGATCAAGTTGTTACTAATATCATTCACTTTCTCCACATATGGAGTGACACTATAATTATCAAAGGCAATAGATTTGGTAGCATATAATAATTTATCTGCTAATTTTTGTAAATCTAGTTGAGTTTCCAATTCATTTTTAAGACTGAATTTATTGATAATTTCTAACAATTGTTCTTGATACAAATTATCAGAAACTCCATCTGAACAAAGTAAAATTAAATCATTTTCTTGTAATTCTAATGTATTAAATTTTAAAACAGTGGATGGTAATTTGGAAACATCATTGGTCCCCACCTGTTGAGGACATAATGTGGTAATATACTGTTCTGTATTTGTGAAAATAACTTGTCCATTTCTAATGACAAACACTTTAGAATCTCCAATGTTCAATATCTTCAAACATTTGTCAATAATCATAGAAACCAATAAAGTTGAAGATCCTTTAAATTCTTGTTCTTCCATAATTTTAATACTTTCCGCATAAGCCAAGTCAATTTTCTCACAAAGCTCACTCTCTGTAATCTTATCCAAATGCTTAGAGTTTTTATATGACAACTCTGCAAAATTTTTACTAATACCCTCAAGAAATTTTTTAGCAAATAAACCAGAGTTGGCATGAGCTCCACTCCATCCACTAACACCATCTGCAACACCAAGTAGGTTAGGTGAAACTATCATCGCATCATCTCCATGGTTGATAGAAATAGTTTCTATCAAATTACTAAACAATCTTTTTTTCCCAATTGTAGACAGACTTATGCTTTTCTCTTGCAATGGACCATCTGAACTCTCATCAACAGCTATGTTTGCCATGTTTTCATGATGGTTGTATCCACTATATGCAGATTCAAACCTGTAAAAATCAGGAGATTTCTTCTTATTAATCAAACACTGCGAATCAATGGAGAGTCTGTACTCAGAACCAATATTCTCATCCAAACTGATCTTGCTCAAATCCATGAAATCAGCATATCTCTGTATCACGCAATCTCTGGCATTTTTACTATCATTGTTCAGCACACTCGCCAGTAGTCCTGGAACACCAGCTTCTTCTGCTGGTAAAATAGACGAACTGTTCAATCTTGACACATTTTGGTCCTTAGAACGAGTCTGGGATATCGTCTTGAACATCTTCAGGTACGACTGGCCTCTTCTGGTGACTGACTTCCACATTACTCTGCTTGTGTATGTGTTCTCAATACGCTGCTGATAAACTGTTTTTTTCAACAATAAGCTTGTCCTGTTTATTTAATTTATAATTCACCTTAATTTAGTCGTTTCTTTTAATAATTTTTTTTTTTCTTTTCTTTTGCTGCAGAACAAATGCCAAAAAACGCCTTTAAAGTTTAAGCTCAAAAGCTGAATTTTCTAGACGTTGAGGCTGCTCTTGACTACAGTTCCATTTATATAACAACTTATCTAATTCTTTTCTAATATACATATTTACATTTCCATCTAATTCAACTTAATCTTAAGCAGAGGCCATCTCTGAAAAGTATTGACGCAAAATCAAGGACAACATCTTTGGCAGCTCAGTAATATCGTGCACAACAACATAGAACTCAAATGGGAAAGTGTCTAGGTACTTATCAACTTGTAAATTCATGTTTCCATTGGCATCAGTTACATATTTAACTTGACTCATATCCATAATACTTTCATTGGAATTGATACCATCTATGATAACAAAAACTAACATGATCTTCTCTTCACGAGCACGACGAACAAGTCTTTGGATAGTCTCGTGATCTTCACAAACACCATCAGATATGATAATCTCTAATTGCCATAAATCATTATTACTCAAAGTTCTTGCACTATTAAACATATCTAATGATTCATGAACCAATTTTTTGATATCTGTTCTAGTTTGTTCAAATCCAAATTTCTGTAAGACTTTTGATCCAACTTCTGGTGTGAATTGTTTATCAAATGGATGAACCATTTTAACATTTTCACCAAATTTAACAACTGATAATTCTCCAGATTCTAATTGAGTTAAAGCTTTTGAAACTAAACAAATACTTTGGAAAGCTAATTCAACTGATTTACTTTCTGACATCGATTTAGAATCATCAACTGCAATCATGATCTGATATTGACGTTTACTTGGTTTTGTACGTCTCAACCAAATTTTATCTTTACGGAAATCACTAGCAATATATGAAATAATTCTTTTCATGTTTAATCTTTTACCAGTCTTATAATCTCCTTTTAATTTGGTTGATAAAGTTGGTTCCAAGATCAATCTCAATTGTTCACATAAACTTGCTGATAATTCTTGTGTATCTAATTCACTTTGTCTCCATAAATCTCTAGCTTCATCAATTGTTCTATATTCAATTTCATCATCAATAACTTCAGGATTTAATAATTTCATAAATTCATCAGAATCAGATTCATCTTCTGAATCTTCTTCATCAATTTCTGTTTTCATAAAATCATCTTGTTCATTGGAATCAATTTTACGTTCTCCAATAAATCCACCTTTAGATTTACCATTGAAGTCATTAGCATCTTCATCCATAGCTTCTTGCTCATCTGCATCTTCTGTTGCTTCTTTACCAGTAACATCACCTTCTAATTCATCTTCTTGTTCTTTTTGTTGTTCTGGATCTTCAATATCATCATCAATTGCCATATCTTCATCAATTTTGGAAACTTGATCTTTATTGGCAGATCCTAACGCTTGTGTATTAGTCTCTGTATTTTCACCTTCAACATGTTCAAATTCATCAATTCTTTCATTTGCTGAATTCTCAACTGTTTCATCTTTCTCTGAAGCTTCTCTAATTTCTTGATGACGACGATGAAATTCTTTCAACGAATCACCTAATTGTTTCAAAGATTCACGAGCATCATTACGAGCATCTTCTTGAACATCTGTATCTTCTTCTTTCTCCTCTTGTTGATTGTTTGTCAATCCACTGGCACCAACATTTTCTTCTTCTTCATTAACTTCTGTTTGGGCACCTTCACCTTTATCACCAGATTCTTGTTCAACTGCTGCATCTTGATTGATTTCATCATTCTGTCCTGTTTCTGCCCCTTCAATACCTTCCATTTGATCACCATCCTCTCCTTGATCTTCTTCGTCTTTATCTTTTTCATCATTAGCATCTTCGCCATCTTTTAATCGTTCATCACCTTCTTCATCTTCATCTTCACCTTCAACGCCTTCTTCATTTGGATCAACTTGATCTTCATCATTAGGAATATTATCTGCTTCAACGCCATCATCATTTTCTTCTTCATTTTCTTCACCTTCTTCGTCATTGGATTCATTCATATCAGCATCACCTTCTTGATTGCCTTCTTCTTCATCAGATTCTTCTTGAGTTTTTTGATCATCCTCATCAAGATCCATTTTATCATCGTCCATACCATCATCAAATTCTCCTTGTTCTTCTTTATCGCCTTCTTTTTCTTCGTCTTCTTCTTCACCTTCATCATCCAAATTGATGTCTTCAGGTAAGTCTAAAGCTTCAGCTTCCGGAACGTTTTGTTCTAAATCTTCTCTATCTTCATTCTTAACCTCATCATCTTGTTCACCAACATCTTCTTCATCTTCACCTTGATCATCATTTTCTTGGTCTTCACCATCTTTATCTTCTTCCTTATCTTGATCTTGATTTGGTTTTTCTTGTTTAGACTGGTCTTGTTCATCTTCTTGGGCTTTGATATCATCATCTTTGGAGTTTTCTGGCATATTCTCAGAATCTTTCTCTTTGGAGCTTTCTTGCGCTTCCTCATTCCACATTTTATCATCAACAGCATTTGGATCTAAATCATCTAAATCGTCAATTTCTTCATCCATTTCTTTCTCATCTTCATCTTTATCTTCATCGTCTTCGTCATCTTGATCAGAAGCATCTTCTAAATCCCCAGCCATGTCACCTTCAATATCAACTGCATCATCTTTTTCATCATCATCTTTGTTTTCATCTTTATCTTTATTTGGTTCTTGTGCATTTTCAGTTAAATCTTCATCATCTTCAACATCTTTAGAATTATTTTCTGCTCCTTCACCATCACCTAATCCAGTACCATCTTGTAAATTATCATTGTCCTTGGATTCTTGTGGAGCTTCTGGTGAACAAAAACCGTCTTTGCATAAGTTGTATAATGAAGTAGACAAAACATAAGTTGATCTAGAAATATCAATAAAGTTGTCTCTATATTTATTTAATAATAATGTGACAAGATTGAAATAATTCATAATGACTGGTCCAGTAATCCCAACTAATGATTTGATAATAGCAGATTCTGATTCATTGAATTTCGTAGTAGAGAGTTTCTTCAACACTTCTTCAATAGAGCCAACAACACTTTCAAAATGAATTGCTTTTATTAATGAGTTCAATTGAGTTTGAGTTTCAGTAAACCATAAATCATCTTCATCTTTAACTTCAGTTAGTTCTTGTAAACTTTTCACTTTCTGGAAAACAAATAGAACTTTAGTTGTGATTTTTCTCAGCATTGTTTCAAAATCATTGATAACAGAAACATTATTTTCAACTGAGCTAATATCTTCAACTTGGATAGAATCAATTTTAGAAACCCAAGATAATAAACAATCAGCGATGAAAATAAATGATGTATTGGAAGTTTTCCATTCAATAACTTGAAGTTTCAAATTATGAATGAAAACTTGTAATTCTCTTAAATTTGAGTGCATTGATGATGAGAATTTCAATGAACTAGTGATACGACCTTTCAAACCAATGAATTCTTCTTTTAGTTTACTGAAAATTGATCCATCAACAGACAAGCCTCCCAATTGATTAGAAATAGTTGTAATTTCAGTACAGTAATCAAAAACATTTGGTAACCAAGCTAATGCTGTTTCAACACCAGCTGCATTTGATGAATAAGCTTCATTAGAAATAAAAGAGATTTCGGTGCTGAAAATTTGATCCAATTCAAATCTAATACTAGACAATCTTTCATAGTTTTTACCCAACTTAGCTAAAACTTTCTTGTTCATGATCATAAAGTACATCAAATGCTCAGCTGCAGCTAAACCTTTTTCTGCATCAGCCGAAGGAACATCTTCTGCGACAGCAGAGACAGATGCTCTTAAGCGTGGTAGCAAATCAATGATTCTAAAGAAGTAAGCATCACTGGCTTCAAAAACAGTGCCATTCAATGTTTTAGTTCTTGATAAAATAGCTGTAGCAGATTCTTGAACTTTGTGAATATCTTCTCGTAATTGAATCTTCAAGCCAATTCTTCTCAACTCTTTGATACTATCACTCAAAAGTTTTCTCTTTTGAGTTTTCAAAGCTGCAATATCTTTCTTGGTATCATCATTGAATTGCGATGGAGTTTCCTTTTTCAAACGTTCCATTTCTTCAACAAGATCAGTAGCAAAGGAATACAACTCTGGAAATTTCTTATCATTGGTTCTAGTGTTATAAATTTTCATGTTCAAATTAATCATATCTATGTTTTTCAAATGAGAAGGTCTTGATCTCCATAATTCAACTTTACCACAATTCTCTTGTGATGATTCAATATCAATAACAAAATTTGTAGTAACACCTACTTTATCCTTTGAAACAAAAACTTTAGTTGCACTTGACAAACCTTGTTCGATAGTGTTGCTAATGTCAGCTGCAAGAACTGCACGGTATTTATGGACAATCTTGTAAAGGCTTTGATGAGAACGACGTGAACTTTGTTTCAAAGAATCAATATTGACATCTTTCCAGCTTGCTAATAAAATAACTTCTTCAATATCTTTCTGTAATTTTTTTCTCTCACTGAAAATGTGATCTTGAACCATTGGCAAAAATTGTTGATAATAAGTAACAACATTGTTCAAAGCATCAAATAAACGAGTACTTCTTGGTAATAATGAGATATGTTTAATGAATGCCCTAACAAGATTCAAACGGTATTCAAATTGACCATAAGTACATTTAGTTAAGAACAAGTTTAATGAAGCAACCAGTTGTCTAACATTCAGAGTTTCATCGTTGTATAATGGAATAATGATGGTTTCAAATAAATTGAACCACCAAGCACTGTTAGCTCTTTTAACTGCTTCATCCTCGGTTTCAAATAAGCGTTTCCATGAAGATAATTCTAATCTTCTCCAAGAAACTACTAAAGCAGTTAACTCATCATTGTTGACAGCCAAAGAAACTCTTTTTGATGCATATTTCTCCCACTCAGCAACAAAAGTTAAAATTTGTTCAATTTTCTGTAATAACTTAGCAATGGGAGTCTTAACTGAAAAAGCCAAATATTCGTAAGAAATTCTTGACAAAGTTAATAAAGTAGCATGATCTGGAAACTCTTCTAGTAAAGCCTTGACACCAACTAAAAGTTTTGAGACAACATCAATAGACCGCTTCAACTCTGGAACAGAGTAACCACGATAGAAATCTAAATCTGTGCTCTTCACAGTCAATTTAGCATCATTGATAGAGTTCGAAAGATTCAAGACTATTGAAGCCAATTTTGAAGAATCATTGTTAACATAACCAATAGACGGCTCTGAAGCTAGTACTTTTGAAATAATAGCACCATTTGAAACCAATTGCGATAGCTTTTGTGAGTCATTTGATAAGAATGAGCTCATGTAAATTTCTGCAATATGGTAATATTCTTCTTCTAATGACACACCTGAATTTTTACCTGGTTCTGAAGACACATCTAGAAATTCTTCATAATCTGGGAACAATGATTTGAAATCATCCTCGGCATCAGTGGTATCATTGAACTTGAATACTGTAGCATTTTCAGCATCTTCTTGTTCTTTTTTCATTCTTCTTAAAGTCCATCTGTAATACAAAGTTTGGAAAACTTGCTGTAAAACATCACTTTTAGTTTCAGAATCATTTTCACTTATGTTTAAACCTAACCTCATACAGAAGCATAGTAATTGTTCACCAACAGCATTTTCAGCATCTAAAGTTTTGATTAAGTTTTTCATATTTAAATAAAACTTATTGATTTCCTGACCATTTGTAAACAGGCCAAAATCCATGGTCGATAATGCATCAATCTCAAAAGTTATTTCTTTGTTTTTTCTGGATTCTAATAAAAGATCAAACCCAAATTTTAATGAATAAATATAGCCTTTGAAAATATCATTAACATCAGATAATTGTTGGAATTGAATATCCAGTCTTTCAATGAAATTAGAAGAGTTCTGTTGCAAAACATTAGTAGTTTTAGAGAACATGTCCAAGTCTTCCTCAAGCAGAAGTTTTTCTAAGTTTCCATACAAATTTTCACCTAAAGTAGAAATCATATAAGAATTCCATTCTTCAAATAAATTATCGATTGACAATTGAGAACGGTAGACTTGTGGTTTCGAAGGTTTTTGAATATCATGATCAGTAATAAATTGTTCTAAGTGAATCGAATCGTCACCAAAATAAATACTCTTGATGGTTTGAATACTAGAGACTGTTGCTTCAAGAGTACATTTACGCTTATCATAACAATCATAAACGATGTACTCTTCAATTGCTGGATCATATGGCGAGTCTGGTGCATATAATTGAATGAGACCAACTGCTAACAAAATGAAAGCTTGGCCTAGTTTATTGAAATCAACATCATCTGTCAAAAGTTGAACTGAAGGGATAATGAATTTTTTGTTGACCTTCAAAACATTTTCATCTTCAACAGATCTCAAAACAGCTAATAGTTCAGATGCGTCAGTAGAAACAACAGACTTGGTTTGTAATTTAGCAAGTCTGCTAATCAAAACAATTGCCCAGCTCTTAAAAGTACAAATTTTATCTGAGATAACATCGTTTGAATGTTTCACCAATTGTTTGGAAAATTGCTCCAAATCTTTAACAGTCTGGTGAAGTTGATCAGCTGAAAATTCCTGGTAATTGGTGCTGCTTTTCAAAACAGTAACAAGTGATTTAGATGTGAACAGCTCGTTAACCATGGATCTGTAGTTTTTGGAAGGTGAAATCCACAACGAATTGAACACTGGGTGATAAATTTCTTTCTTTTTGATATTCATTAAAGCTTTGGTACCTAACCCACCATCATTGGAGAGAACTAACAAATCATCTTGCGAAAAATTGTTTTCTGTTAAGACAATGTTGTATAAAATATGGAAACATTCTCTCAAATTGTGAGATCTCTTAGTGATAAATTTACCTGAGATTTCTTTAAGTTTAGTGACAGTTGATTTGATGGTGTCAAAAACTTCAGTAAAATCTGAGCTCTTAGAACTGATGATATCTTTCTCTAGGTTCAACAGTGATGATCTTATTGTAGAAACAATATCAGCAGTATCTGAGTATTGCTGGAAGGCCACAGAGTCAACTTCAGAAGCAACTTCTAATAATGTGTCATAATCATTCCATAGGTTTTGAGATGATGGGTATTCTCCTCTAAATTCTTCCCAGATTTCAGTCATTAACCAACCACTTTTCAATATCAAGTCCTTTCCAAAACTGTTTATACTTTCATTTAGTTCGGTGGTATTCATGACTTTTTGAGCGGATTCTAACCATAAAGTGGTCAACTGTTGATAAACTCTAAATTTAGAAATATCTTGTGTCTTTGATGCATCATACAATGAAGTCCAAATAGCAAATAACTTCATCAACATTTTGAAGCTCTTTTTTGAGTCTAAAAGGTCATTATTAACAATCTTTTTAGAAGTGTCTGAAATGAACTGTAAGATAATACATAATAAATTGTAGACATTGAAAGGAGCATTCCCTTTAATATTTCTACCGTGAGACATTGCTGAGCATAATTCAACGTAGTTTAATTCACTTAATTTACCATTCAAACCAACTAATTTCAATCTTTCTAGAATTCTTGTAGATTTGAACAAATTTGCGACAACTAGAAGCAATGAAATCATTTCTTGGGGGTCCATTTTATCATCCTTTTCTAGTGATATAGTGGCATGAATGTTCCATAAGGGAAGTAAAGATTGATTTGATGAGTAGCTTAAGCCTTCGCCAACAATTTTGCTGGCTCTTTCCGAAACTTGCTGGTATAAATCATGGATCTTAGTTGAGACACTTTGATTTGTTTCAAAAGTTAAAAACTCATAGATATCTTTTATCGAATCCAAAGATTGCGAACTAACAAACTCTTTGCTGTTGTAAACAACATCACCAAGATCTTTCAGAGTTGAATAAGACCAGAATGGCAACACACTTGAAGCAAATGATAGAAATTCTAAAGAAGTGGTATCACCACTACTCAATACATCTAATAATAAAGTAAAAGCTCTAACAAATGAATCAGCAGAGTCAACGAATGCGGTAAGTGGTGATTCTAATTTTTTAGTTAATAGAGACAATGACTGAATATTCAAGTCTTCGGTTCTCTCAATAATCGTTTCAAAACCTTCTTCTAATTCACTGCTCACTTTATTAATTTTTGATTCAAGAATTAATTTGTCAAATGGAGTTGAACGATCCTCTAAAGATTCAACAAAAATTTCAACACCTCTATTTCTCATGGCTCTTGAAAGCTCACCAAACTTAGGATCAACTGTTAAAAACAATCTGAAATTTGGATGTGGTTTCAAAACTCTTGCTTCACCATTTGCCATACTACACTCATTTATCATGAGTGAACCATTGATTTCTAACAAAGAATTTAGTCTATCTAAAACAGAAGGACTACATAGATTGGCATTGTCCAAAATCAACCAGTTACCGTTTTGAACGGCCTTAACTAACAATCCATCGAACCATTCAAATTGAACAGATCTTTTCTTGCTCAGCTCCTCAGAAATTTCAAAAATTCTTTGAACACTTTCTTTGATTTCAGGAACTGTTTGCAATCTAGACAACACTGTGTTGAATCTTATGAACAATTGCTCAAAGTTTTCTGCGACCAGCTGAGTAGAAGTCAAAAAATCTAATAGCTCTAAGCAAGATAAGTCGGTCTCTGTAATTTCAATGGACCCTGTTAAATGTGATCCAACCAAAACTTTCAATTGACTAATAAAATCTGCTGAAACATCCGTAACTTTACGGCTCAAATCTACCTGTTCATAACCACCAAGAATATCCATACTATCAACATCACTGTTCATGGAAAACTCTAAAACTTTATTTCCCGAAATACTTGCTAAGTAACGTACAAGTTCAGTCTTACCAGAATTAGTCGGCCCAACAAGAATCAACGGCCAGTTGTTTTGGACAGCTAATGCTGAAGACTCAAGAATTTTAGTGTTGGTTTGTAAATGTGCCAAATTTGGAAATGATGAATGTTGAATCAAATGTGATCGTGCCAATAAAGCTTTTCCTGCTTGAAAATATTCTTCACTAATGGAAAATATTGAGTCTTTGGAGATTTCATCTTGGAAAATAGACTGAATCAATGACTTTGCTTTCTCTTGATCTGCTTCATTGCGGAATCTTTTGGTAACAATCAGATCAGCAAAGTCTGAAGGAGATAAATGATTTGAAAGACTGACAGTATCAAATAGTTGCAACCATCTCAAAGTATCACGAAGATTGAACTCCCATGGTCCACCTGCAGAACCCCAAAGTTTTTTATTAGAGACTTCTTCTTCCAAAGTGCTCATTGTACTGATCATCTTAACACAAATTTCAGAATCAATGTTTGGATATAGACGATTGGCAATTGTCAAAAGATCATCAGAAGACAAAGTTTCAACATAAACAACAGTAAATCTGTTAATAAATGATTTTGGTAAACCTTTCCTTCCACCGCCTTGATATTGCGGATTTTGAGCTGCAATAACCACAAAATTTGGATGACATGTAAAAGAACGATCTAATTCAGGAATGTAAGCTTCACCACGATGATCTAAACAAGCGTTCAAACCTTCTAAAACTGACTGAGAAGCAAGATTCATTTCATCTAACAAAACCCATTCACCTTGTTGTATTGCTCTCAAGAATGGAGCATCCTTCCAAACAAACTCACCAGTTTTACCACCTTCACTTGGTGCGTCGGACCCAAATAAATCCACTAAATCTGTTTGCTCAGACAAATTGATACGAGTTAACTTGTTACCAGTGGCTTTAGCTAACGCTGAAACCAAACTTGTTTTACCAACACCTGGACTACCTTCAAGTAAAATAGGTTTACTAACCTGCATGGCTCTTATAACACGCATGGCATTCACAGCAGTTGTTGGTGCTTCAAAACCAAAGGTTTCATCAATTTCGTGACCTTCTTTCTTTTCTAACTCAAAAATACCAGCTTTGACTGTGCTTTCTGAGCTATTAACTTGAACTGGATCCTTGTAAAAATGTGATAGATCTTCTTTCATTAATTGTGAAAGTTCATTAACACAATCCAACTTCTTTTTAGTTAATCTCTCTTCTGATTCAGCCAAATAAGCAGTATTATTTGTACCAAGCGCATCAATAAAAACCATAGCAGCACCATGTAAAATAGCTGCATTAACTGGTACATTTTTCTTGAAAGCACTGTTGACAAATTCTACCCAAGCTAAAATATCACGTAAAGAAATCACACCAGACGTTGCATTACCAGCTCCAAGCATATTACCGAAATTTTCAGAAAACTGAACAATAACAGAAGATAATTCACGCAACTCAGGTAACAATTTTGATTCAACAATAGTTTTAACGTCATTAAAATCATCCATTGATGGAACCCAAATTTCTGTGAAACGATTTCTCAAAGCTGGCGAAAGTTCCTTTTTACCGTAATCACCACCTGGATTCATTGTAGCTAAGAATTGAAAACCATCTTTGGCAACAATGAAGCTGTTTTCAGAGCCTTTTTCAGCTAATAACAAACTTCTTTCGGGTTCCAAAACACTGTTCAATCTTTCTAAAACAGAATCATCAGCTAATGAAATTTCATCTAGTAAAAAGTAATTACCAGAAGTCAAAGCTTGAATCAAAGGACCATCTGTCCATTCAAAGAGAATATTCAAACTATTTCTTTCAGATTCAATGGTAGACTTTACTTCATCACTAATGGAAGATAAATCTGCAGAGTCGTATTGTTCCAACAATTCATCCAATGAAGTAGCAGTAATTTCAACATTCAATTCATTCAAGACCTCTTTGACCTTTTCAGCTAATTTCTGTTGAGTTTCAGATTTGTTACGAACAGGTCTTTGAGCACCTAACAAATCACTAGTTTCGGTATTCTGATGAGCATTAACAGTAATCAATTGTTTGCTGTTGAAATAAGCTAATAACTGACAGACAGTAGTTTTACCACAACCAGTTTCACCAACCAATAAAACAGGTTCATTATTCTCAAATGAAGTTGAAATCAAAACAGCTAGACGACGCATAGCTTTGGTCCAAACAACAGGAGATTCGATTTTCATTAATTCCTCATTTTCCAAAGAATGGTAATACTTTTCCATATCTAATTTAACTTTCATAACTTTCTCCAGAACTTGTTTGACAATAACTTTTTCTTCTGGTTTTCTAACTCTTTCAGCCAATAACATGTAACCATTAGCTGCAAGTTGTTCATAACCAACAGCTTCTCTCATACCCCAACGAAACAAGTCACGAAGTGTAGCAAAACTGTTCTTTTGTTCAAATAGTCTTGAAGACTGTCTCTGAGAAGACAACTGGATATAAACATCAACAATTTTTTTGGCATATGTTGGAGCAATTTGGCATCTATCTCTTAAAATAGTTTCTAATTCATCTTGTGGAATATCATCAAAATGTAACTCCAAAAACCTATTTCTGAAAGCTCTAGACAAAACTTTACGACCTCCATATAATCCTGGAGGATTTTGTGTTGCAAATAACATAAAGTCTGGATGAGGATGAACAACTTCTTGAGTTTCTGGAATAAATAATTCTCTGTTATCATCTAATAAACGATTTAATGCTTCTAAAACGTCAGTTGGAGCAAGATTTAACTCATCTAAAACCAACCAATAACCTTTTCTTAAAGCTTCAACAAGAACACCTTCCTTAAATGATAATTTTCCGGTATCATCAGAAACATAAGTACCAAGATACTCTTGAAGATCAGTATGTTCATGATTATTGATACGAACAAACTTATGACCAGTGATATCTGCTAAATATTTGATCATACTAGTTTTACCACTGGAGGTTGGACCTTGAACTAAAATTGGAAATCTTTCGCCAGATGTAGCTCTAACAAGATTCAACAAATTCTTTTCAACAAAAGGAGTAATGATATAATGTGGTTGTTCTACAACTTCTTCTTTACCCTTTTTCATCCAATAATGTTTAAATTGAACATATTCACCTTTTTCCACTGGAGGCTTTGGAGGAATTTGTTTTAAAACTGAATTGGCATTTTTCAGTCTTCCAATAGTATATTTCTCAATCAATGGTTTCAAAATTTTTTCTGATTTTTGATCTAATAAAGTTAAGAAACTCATAGAAAACCCTTCAAATAATGAACGACGTAATCCATAGATTGAAACAATATCAACAACATAAAGTAAAGTTCTTGTTAAGGTACGAATACTAAAATGGGGTCTTTGATTGGCACCATCAACAATTTGATTAGTTTCACTCAATTTTTTGGCTTCCAAATACAGATCAGCAATATCGGTGCCAATCCATTCATCATTAACAGCAAATCTTGAAATATATTTATCAATAATCGCCAAAAGATCAACAATATCACTATCTGGAGAATGAACATAAAGTTCAGTAAATCTTGACCTTATACTGATTGGCAAGTCACGTTTACCAATATCAGTTGCAGGATTCATACATGCAAAAATTCTAAAGTCTGGATGAACTGGAATTGATTCAACATCACCTTTTTCACTTAATAGTAAACTTCTATTAGTATCTGATAATAAATCTGAAATGCTTTCTAAAGTATCTGGAGAAGCTAAATTGATTTCATCTAATAATAGCCAATCCCCATTTCTAACAGCTTTAACTAGAGAACCTTCAACAAAATTGAAAACAAAAGATTTATCCATGGTAACAGCCTGAATTTCAAAAGTTTTAATAGAATTTTGAAAATCTTTCCATTTTTCAATCAAAATTAATCTATCATTTGAGTTCAATCTTCTTTTCTTTTTTGGTACTTGATCATCATTAGAATCCCCAGATTTTTCTAAAATACCAAATGCTAATCTAACAGCCTCATTCCATAATTTTATGACATTTTTCCATTGATTTCTATTGAAACATTTATTTAACATTTGTTCAAATCTCTCATTTTTTTTTGCTGAAAAAGTAGATTGGAAAAGATCTTGGAAAGTTTCTTGTAATGGAACAGCAATTGATTTTGTATTAACAGGTTTAAACCCACCTAATAAATCACCTGCTTCAGTTTGTTGAGAAACATTGATGACTGTTAATTGCTTATTCAACTGTTTGGCAACTTGTTGAACAACAGTTGTTTTACCAGTACCAGTTTCACCAACTAACAACACAGGTTCGGTCATTTGAACAGCAACACCAATTTTTTCCATTAATCTCATAGAATGTTGGGTTCTTGCAAATGAAGTATTATTACCTGTTCTCTTTTTGTTGTATAAAGTTGAATTGGCTTTTGTTAAATGAGCTCTACCTAAAATCAATTTATCATCATAATCTTCATAGACTGGTTTATGATTTGTAATAAATAAATTGATACGTGAAGTAGCAATTTGTAATTGTTCACCAATAGTTTTGATCAAAGGTTCTAAAGCTGCTTTTTCACTGATGGCACTTGCAAAACAATCAACTGCTTCTGCTAAAATATTATCATAGATAGAAGTTTCTAAAAGATGGTCTGTTGATTTAATACCATTATTCAAAAATAAAGTGTTGACTCTTTTGCAAAATTTCATTAAATCTCTGATGGAAATGGCTCTTGGATGTGAACCTTTATTCAATGACAGGAATGATTTTGCATGATAAACATGGGTAATAGCTTCATATAAGTTTAGAAAATTTGGAGTCAATTTTTTCAACAATGGGAATTTTAAAGTCAATATTTGAGCCAATTCATCTCTTGAAGGATCGGTTAAAGTTAAAGATTTCCATAATCTAAGACCAATAATTTCAGGAATTTTCCATTTAGTTAAATCATTTGAAGATCTCATGGTGGCAATCAATTGGAAACCATTAGCAGCTCTAATAACTTCACCTCTTGAAGGAATGGTCAATTCTCTTTTTTCTAACAAACTTAATAAAACAGATAAAACTTCAGTAGGAGCTTTGTCGATATCTTCAATTAAAACCCAACGACCTTCTTTGACAGCTGTTGTCAAGACACCAGATCTCCACTCAAAAGTACCAGGTCTTTCACCAGAAGTATAAGTACCTAATAACAGTTTAGCATCAGTTTGTTCACCAAGATGGATTTTAACAATTGTTGAATCACAAGCTAGGTATTTGCTCATGATATCAACCATGAAAGTTTTACCAGATCCTGCACCACCAATTAACATCACAGGTTGAGAGTGTTGAATGTTAAGTGCCAATTTCTTTAGGATAGCAACAGATCTTCCAGTTGGGATGAACTCATTTGATAAATCTAAAAGTTTTGAAGATGAAGTAGATAATGAATCATTGAAGTTAATTTTTGGAATTAATAATCCACAAACTGGGACAATCAAATTACTTAATTCTGATTTTTCTATTTTAATGATGATATCAGTTGGTTTATTTTCATCAACATTAGAGTTTGATGAGATTCTCAAAAAATTTGAAACTCTTTTAGCTTCAACAATTGATAAAAATAAATAGTTGATTTGGGAATTGTTTTCAAAAGATGCAAGTAATTCTGATGTATTTGAGACATGTAATTTCAACATATCATTTTTAGCCTTTTCAGCTAAATTCAAATAAAATGCTAATAATTGGATTGATAAATATTTGATATGCAAATCATAATCCATGGTTAAGATTTTGGTTAAGATTTGAGGAGAAAGAAATTTGATAAATCTAGCCCTGTCATGGTAAGTTAATCTATAAAATGCAATTAAAATATTTTGTAATTCATCTTGTTTGATGACGGTATTGAATTGAGAATTGGTATCTAATCTTTCAAGTTGGGTAAAAATTTGGAATTTTTCCAAGAAAAACTCAGCTAGTGGAGCAACTTCAGGAGCCAAAGCTATTATTTGACCCAATGAACTCAACGTAATCGAACCACTGACTGATCTCGATAATTTTTTGGAGGCAATGAATTCTTTTTCGATTGAAGTGTTTGAGATCCATCTAGAAACAAGGTCTAGAAAAATGGTGTTAAAAGCGTGCAAATACGCAGTGGTGTTCTCTGTGTCCATTGCAACAACCGCCATCTTGTTCAAGTTGTCATTGATGGTTAAATTGGTATCAAATCTGTAGATCTCTTTAGTAGTAGCAGCATTGTCCGATTTGTTCTTATAAAAATCCAGCACATCCCTGTATTTGGTCTGTGCCAGAGTGTAATTCAATGCGATGGTATCACTCATACCGCTGGGTTGTTCGTCTTTTTTCTTTGCGCTGGTAGATTCGTAGCAGGTGGCAAGCACTCGGCGGCCTCAAAATAGCAGTCTGAGAAAACGTGGAAAATAAAGATCCGTTAATCAAGCGTTCACTCCAGTCTATTCAAAGCTCAGAATCTCGTCTAGCAACAGCACAGCACGGAGAACAGGCGAATTCACTGGTTTTGCTAACAATTCAAAAAAAAAGTTTCTGTTATTTTTTTTTGTTTACCTGCAAAAAAAAAATTTGCGATGAGCCGGAATTCATTGAGTTCCGGGAAGAAAAAAGAATTTTTTTTTTTTTTTTTTTTTTTTTTTTTTTGAAATTTTTTTTTATCAGCAGCTGCACACAGCACACATAATATTTTTAAAAAAAAATTTTTATTACATATAACTTTTAGAATCAAAACACACAGCGAAAGAATTTAGAACTGACACGCAATGCCTCCTAAGTTCAATCCTAACGCAAGTGCGTTTACTCCATCAGGATTTGATGCGTCAAGTTCAAGTCCATATAACAACAACAACAACAAATTTGTCCCACCTCAACAGCAATATGGTGGCCAGTTTGGACAATATTCTAGAGGTGGATTTGGTTCTCAGAAGAAAGGTATGAGCTACGACGACTATTTGAAAGCACAGAACACAAATTTGAATGTCAAGCGTAAACCTGCCAGCGGTGCCACTGGTGCCACTACTAGCAACACAACTTCAAGCAGTGCTCAAATTTCAAATGTTACCACTCCAGCAACAAGTAATTTGAATTCACCTTCTCAATCAACAACCTCTTTAGCTTCATTGAACTCTTTAACACAATCTTTACAGAAACTTGAAATTTCACCAATCTCTGCCAATTTGGACTTGTTGAAACAAGCAACCACCATTGCTGAGGTTAAAGCCGAAGTCAATGCCATCGTTGAATCGATCTATGAACAAGGTGCCATTTCTATTAAAGAATGGAATTTGCCAGAAATTATCTCAAAATTCACTAAAACCAAAAATTCTGCTTTATTAAGAGAAGCTGGTTTTGTTTTAATCTCTTCAATTGTTAGAAAATTTTCAGGTGAAACTCCAAATGAAGCTTATTTTGTCCCATTATTATCACTTGCCTTAGACGGGTTCCCAGATAAAGAAAATAACGTTAAAAGAGCCGCCCAAGCTGCCGTCGATGCTATATATGGAAGCTTCCCAATTGAAGCTATAACTTCAGTTTTATTCTTGGAAATTTTATCATATTTGCAATCTTCTGCTAAATGGCAATCAAAAGTTGCAGCTTTGAAAGTCGTTGATAGAATGGTAGAGGAAGTACCAAGTGACTTAATTGAATTGAAATTCAAAGCTGCTATTCCTGTTCTAACTGATATGACTGTTGATTTCAAACCAGAATTAGCTAAAGCTGGTTTGAAAACTATGACTGCTTTTGTTAAAGTGTTGGATAATTTAGATCTTGCTCCTCGTTATGATATTATTGTTTCAACTTTATCTGATCCAAATAAGGTCCCAGATTGTATCAAAACTTTATCAGCTGTTACTTTTGTTGCCGAAGTTACTGAGCCTGCTTTATCTTTATTGGTTCCAATTTTAGTTAAATCTTTGAATTTATCTTCTTCTTCTCAAGAACAATTACGTCAAACTGCTATTATTGTTGAAAATTTAACTAGATTGGTTAACAACAAATTTGAAATTGAAAGCTTTATTCCTTTATTAATGCCTGGTGTTCAAAAAGTCGCTGATACTGCTGCTTTGCCAGAAGTTAGAGAATTGGCTGAAAAAGCCTTAGCTGTTTTGAAAGAAGATTCATTATTCGATGATAAATTTAACGGTAGATTATCAATCGAAAAAGGTGAAGAATTTATCAAAATATTGGAAATTGAAGATGAAACTATTAGAAATTATCTAACTGCAGTTTTAGTTGCTGATGCTAATGTTAATGATTGGCCAAGATTGAAGAACTTGTTGAACTTGGTTGCTATTCAATTGAAAAAGACTGACTATGAGAGTAAAATTGATGAGTTGATGGTTCAATTAAGACACTTATTTTCTCCAGTGTCTGATAACAACGATGAAGAAGAAGGTATTGTCATTGTTGATTCTGATTTTTCTTTAGCTTATGGTGGTCGTATGTTATTGAACAAAACAAACTTGAAATTATTAAAAGGTCATAGATATGGTCTATGTGGTAGAAATGGTGCAGGTAAATCTACTTTAATGAGAGCCATTGCTAATGGACAATTAGAAGGTTTTCCAGATAAAGACACTTTAAGAACTTGTTTTGTTGAACATAAATTACAAGGTTCAGAAGCTGATATGGATTTAGTTAGTTTCATTGCAGGTGATCAAGAATTACAACATGTTTCAAAAGATGAAATTGCTAACGCTTTGGAACAAGTTGGTTTTAATGATGAAAGAAGAGCTCAACATGTTGGTTCCTTATCAGGTGGTTGGAAAATGAAATTAGAATTAGCAAGAGCTATGTTGATGAAAGCTGATGTTTTATTATTAGATGAACCTACCAATCATTTGGATGTTGCTAATGTTAAATGGCTAGAAGATTATCTGGTTGAACATGAAGAAATCACTTCTTTGATTGTTTCCCATGACTCTGGTTTCTTAGATGCTGTTTGTACTGATATCATTCATTATGAAAATAAGAAATTAGCTTATTACAAAGGTAATTTATCAAAATTTGTTGAAGTTAAACCAGAAGCTAAATCTTATTATACATTAACTGACTCTAATGTTAAAATGGCTTTCCCACCTCCAGGTATTTTAACTGGTGTTAAATCTAATACTAGATCTGTTGCAAGAATGACTAATGTTACTTTCACTTACCCAGGTGCACCAAAACCATCATTATCTAATGTGTCTTGTTCTTTATCTTTAAGTTCAAGAGTTGCTGTCTTGGGTCCAAATGGTGCTGGTAAATCAACTTTAATCAAATTATTAACCGGTGAATTGATTCCATCTGAAGGTAAAGTTGAAAAACATCCAAATTTACGTATTGGTTACATTGCCCAACATGCTTTACAACATGTTGAACAACATAAAGAAAAAACCGCTAATCAGTATTTACAATGGAGATATAGATTTGGTGATGATCGTGAAATTTTATTAAAAGAATCAAGAAAAATCTCTGATGAAGAAAAAGCCATCATGGAAAAGGAAATTGATATTGGTGATGGTAGAGGTCCAAGACAAATTGAAGCCATTGTTGGTAGACAAAAATTGAAGAAAACATTCCAATATGAAATTAAATGGAAATATTGGTTACCAAAATACAATGGTTGGGTTTCAAAAGAAGTTTTATTAGAACATGGTTTTGAAAAATTAGTTCAAAAATTTGATGATCATGAAGCTTCAAGAGAAGGTTTAGGTTACAGAGAATTAACTCCAAAAGTCATCCGTAAACATTTCGAGGATGTTGGTTTAGATGGTGAAATTGCAGATCATACACCAATGGCTTCATTATCTGGTGGTCAATTAGTGAAAGTTGTTATTGCAGGTGCCATGTGGAACAACCCTCATTTATTAGTTTTGGATGAACCTACCAATTATTTGGATAGAGATTCTTTAGGTGGTTTAGCTGTTGCTATTAGAGACTGGAGTGGTGGTGTTGTTATGATTTCACATAACAATGAATTTGTTGGTGCTTTATGTCCAGAACAATGGATTGTTGAAAACGGTACCATGGTCAGTAAAGGTCATGCAGCTGTTGATGGAAGTCGTTTTGAAGATTCTGAAAATGCCGGTTCTGAAGGTGCTAATCAAACCAATTCACCAGCCCTAAGACCAGCTCCAAAAACAAGTGAAGATGATGATTCTCCAGCTAACATCAAAGTTCGTACTAGAAAGAAGAAAATGACCAGAAACGAAAAGAAAGCTAGAGAAGAACGTCGTCGTTTGAGATACATTGAGTGGTTGAGTAGTCCAAAGGGTACTCCAAAACCAGTTGACACCGATGACGAAGACGAATAAGGTGTCACTAATGCATATTGATCAATATACTGAAATTTTGAATTTGGTGCTATTTGTTTGGTTTTTTCTTTTTCCTCTTCATTTCTTCTAGTCGTTTAACTTGACTTCTTTCATACATTTATACAGATACACAATAAATATTCTTGCACATGCTACAATTAAATCTTGTTTCAATACGTAAATTCTCGTTTTATATTATATGTAGTCGGAAAAAAATTAATTTTAATGGTAAACAAAAATTTATATTTGAATCTAGATAAAGTTCGTCAAAAGTGACCCATTTCGATGGAGAGGAAGAGTTTTTTGGACCAGCAGCCACCGCCAGGATACATACCTGGTGTGGGAAGAGGTGCCTCAGGTTTTACCACCCGTTCGGACGTTGGAAGTGTCCGTCCAGCTGCTCAATTAAGAACTTATGAAGGTAATGAAGATGATGATATTGAGGCCATCATTGCTGCCAATGGTGGTGCGATAGATGAAGATGGCTTACTAAGTGGAGCATTTGGCTTGACTAAAGATGATGAAGAGGCAGATGCTATTTACAAACAAGTTGATGAGCGTATGAAGAATAGAAACAGGAAAAGACATTTGAATAACGAAGATCAAAATGCTAATGTCAACAATATATCTGAGATATCCAATCAATTTGTTGATTTGAAGAAAAACTTATCAGTGATATCTGAAGATCAGTGGGCTAATTTACCAGAAGTTGGTGACTTGACAAAAAGAAACAAACGTCAACGTCAACAATTACAAGATGAAAGAAGAACTTATGCTGCACCAGATACTTTATTAGCAGGATTGGGTAGCTCAGGAGAGACTGAATCTTCAGTTGACTTGGGAGCATTGACAGCAGAAAGACAAAAATTGTTAAGCTCTAAAATTGATGCAAATTTTGATTTTGATTCAAATGACTCAAATACTATTGATACAAATAATTATTTAACCGAAATTTCAGGGTTATCACAAAACAATGATGAAGAGATCAAAAAAATAAAAACAATCTTGAGTTCATTCACTAAAGCAGATCCAAAACGTCCAGAAGGTTGGATAGCAAGAGCAAGATTAGAAGAGTTTAATAAAAAATTTGATAGTGCTAAAAAAGTCATTCAACAAGGTTGTTCATATTGTTCTCATGATCCAGATATTTGGTTAGAAAATGTTAGATTAAACTCATCTGATATCAAATATTGTAAGATCATTATCACAGAAGCATTAAGCTTCAACAATAAATCTTTGAAACTTTGGTTAAAAGCTGTTGAATTAGAACAAGAAATTTTCAATCAACAACGTGTTTTAAGAAAAGCAATTGAAAATATTCCATTATCTTCTGAACTTTGGTTGAAAAGTATAGAATTAGAGGAAGATCAAGAAACTAAACTTAAAATTGCATTGAAATCAATTGAATTAATTCCAAATGATGAAAAATTATGGCTAACTTTAATTGGTTTGCAAGATTATAATGATGCTAAGAAGAGTTTGAATAATGCTAGAAAGGCATTACCACAAAATGTCAATGTTTGGATTACAGCCATTAAATTGGAATATGATAAAGATAATGATTCTAAAGATAGATTATCCAAATTAATTAAAAAAGCATTTGAAGAATGTAATGAAAAATTGACTAAAGAAGATTGGTATAAATTAGCAATCAAATTAAGTGAAGAAAAATATGAACTTTTAACAACATTATTAGTTGAAAGAATCTTGTTGAACGATGAAGAAACGATACCAGAAGAAGAATTATATTCAACATGGAATGCTAATTCTGAGACTTATAAAGACAATAAAATCATTTTCAAAACAATTTTAAATAAAATCATTTTAAAATTCCCTAAAAAAATTTCAATTTGGAAGAAATTAATATCATTATACAAAAAAAATTTCAATATTGAAGAACTTTATACTATATTCGAAAATATTACACAAATTTTACCGAAAAATCCATTTTTCTGGTTAATGTATTCTAAAGAAGTTTGGAAAAATGGGAATGATGTGGTGAAAGCTAAACAAATTTTATATTCAGCCATTGAAAAAATTTCAAATAATGTTGATATTTGGTCCGCATTAATTAAATTAGAGAGATTAAGTGGCACTGATCCAAAAAAAGTTCTCAAGATATTTAATGAAGCTAAAGATAAATTGAATAATGAAAGAATCAATTATAAATATGTTACATTTTTAAGGCAAATAAATGAGTTTGATAAAGCATTGACTGAACTTGATCAAGATCTTATTAAATTTCCTGAATGTTTCAAATTTTATTTAATCAAATCACAAATTTTAATTGATAATAAACAAGATTTGGTTGGAGCAAGAGAGATTTTATCAATTGGTACCAAAACAATTCCATCATCTATTGAATTATGGATTCATTTAACAAGATGTGATTTGTTATCAAATAATGTGACTAGAGCAAGATCAGATCTAGATCTTGGAATATTGAAAAATTCTAATAATGGAGATTGTGATAGATTATGGTTAGAAAGATTAATTTTAGAGCAAAAGCAAGGGGCTGGTAATGAAACAATAACTAATAATGTTTTAACAAAAGCATTAAAATTATTTCCAAAATCTTCACTTTTATGGGAATTTAATTTAAAATTTAATGGTGTTAAGAAATCATTGAGGAAAACTTTATATCAAGATGCATTAAGCGCCACTGATAATGATGTTCGTATATTATTGGTGATTGGCTCTAATTTTTGGGTAGATGGTAAGATTGATAAAGCCAAAAGATGGTTTGAAAGAGCAATAACATCAAATGAAGATTTTGGAGATTCATGGGCTTGGTTATTTAATTTATTAACAAGAAATAATGATAATGGAAAAGAGTTGGAGGAATTTTTGAAAAAATTTAATGATATTGAACCTCGTCATGGAGATATTTGGCCAATAGTTTCTAAGAAAATTGAGAATTTAGATAAATCAGATGAAGAAATTTTAAAAATTGTTGGAGAAGAACTTTTAAATAGAAAATAGACTAATTTACTGTTTGAAGTGATTTTTTTGTAATTTTTGTAATGTAACATCTATTAGTTTTAATTCTATTTACTTCAATATACAGTAATTTTTATATTGTTTGTTTAGTGATTGGAATTAATTGACTTTTTCATTTCTTCTTTCCATTTGTATTCAATTCATTGATTTGTTATTTCTTTTCTTTTAATATCTTCTATTTATTGATCAAATACCACCTTACTTATGAATTTTTACACTTTCCAATATTTGGATTCGCAAAAAAAAGTTTTATATGAAAGAAACAAGCTTTCTATAACAAGCAAAGGTTTTAAAAGTAAAATTAACTTCTACAACACTTTTTATCCTGCGCGAGCCCGGAGTCGAACCGGGGGCTCAAAGATGGCAACTTTGAATTTTACCGCTAAACCACTCGCGCTTTTTTACGCAAATTTTTGTCTGCAGAAGTGCTGGTATCTCTGTGACAGTTATTAGGTAAGGTATTACATGATTCACTTGTCACGTACTAGCCACATGAGTTAAATATCAGCTTGAATCCAATCAACAGAAGATCTTATTATATTAATCCTGCACCTGAAATTGGAATGCAAGTATTCTGATCATGTGTACTAATTTGTCTTTAGTGACTCAATTGTAATCTTTTACAGATTGTAGAAAATACTTTTTAGGTGATAAACATTAAATAGACTAAATTACTACAGCTCATATATTATTTTAATTAAAGGTGGCAGGTAATAAAAGTTTATTAATAATTCTAAATACTTTACTTATAATAATTTGAAAAAACCTAAATTTTTGATCATCACGTGCAGATTGGGAATTATCTTTTTAATATTTATAATTGATGAATTAATTATAATATCATCATAATAGACAGTGCAGTATATTTTTATTGCAGATGATCATGATTATATGATGCTTTATGATTACTGTTCTTCTA
The DNA here is from genome assembly GCA_030573755.1 of Starmera amethionina. Classification (NCBI taxonomy): domain Eukaryota; kingdom Fungi; phylum Ascomycota; class Saccharomycetes; order Phaffomycetales; family Phaffomycetaceae; genus Starmera; species Starmera amethionina. The sequence continues at coordinate 24,373 of JAJMDW010000209.1, forward strand.
CAAATGTTCAAAGTATCCCGCCTAACTTTTTATGTCACCTCAACGGTCCACCTAACTTCTCCGCCTAAATTCTTCTGCCAAAATTTTGACATATGCAGAAACTTATTTTATTTTATTTTGAAAAATTCCCATGTGGATCTCGATTCTGGTTGATCTTTCATACTGGTGCACAAGACTATAATGGCCACAGTACTGCCGATGACTGATATCACCACACAGCAGCACGCGGAACATGCGTCTAACCAGAAGAAAAGAATATACTCCAGAAATGGGTGTACTGAATGCAAAAAAAGAAGAATGAAAGTACGTTTTAAAATTTAAATCTAGTGTTATTGTTCTTTTAACTAACCACCACCACCTTTTTTTTTCAAATTAGTGCGATGAAACTAAACCGGTATGCTGGACATGCCAGAGACTCTCAAGAAACTGTGTCTATATCCTCAACAGGAAAAACAAGAAAAGAAAAAGCAGGAATGTTGATTCCGATGGATCTAATTCAAATAATACCAGTACTGAACCAGGTGTTGTTTCAAATCATATTGAGAAATCAAGATCTCCAGCTGCTTTATCAGCTACAAGTTCTTCAAATAAATCCGATGAAAGATCAGCTTCGAAAATCTTATCAATAGATAATCTAATAACAAATCCAATGAATTTATCAGAATTTGAAATCTCATTAAATGATGCAAATTTAATTTTTAATGATTTGAATGATATAGTTAATTCAAGATTAGAAGAAGCAAATTATTCAAGAAATTATATTGAAACAAATTTCCAAGATTTTTATTCTTTTAATGAACCTTCAAATTTATCAAATTTAAATAACACTGAAATTCAATTCAATATTACATTAGATTCATTTAATTTACTCAATCCTCATAAAAAATATCTAGAAATTTATTACAACACTTTTAGTATATTAATTTTACCATTAATGCCAAATATTGGTTTAAATCCAATTAGAGATGTATTACTAAGTTTTGCTAAAACTGAATCATATTTATTATATGCAATCTTAGCATCAGGTGCAAAATTTTCTTATAAACAATCTTTATCATCAACAGATAATGATGCTTATTATTCATATTTATCTCTTTGTTTAAAAATTATTAGTGAAAATTTTGGTGATGATAAAATTATTAGTGAAAAAATTGAACCAATGTTATTAACAATTTTATTATTAACTTCTGATTGTGCATCAAGTAAAAATTTAAGATGGAGAAGTCATTTAAAAGGTGCAAAAGAATTATTTAAAAAATCTTTTAAAAGAAATTCAATAAATTCAGATGTAATGAATTTTTGTCAAAATTGGTTAATTTCTTATGAAATTTTAGCAGGTTTAACAAATCCATTTGGTGGAATTTTTCAAGATAATGATTATGAAATTGATGATTTTATAAATAATAATTTTAATTATCTTAAATCTTTAAGAAATTTAAAAATGTTAGATATTCATGGTTTCAACTATTTAGCTGGTCATTTAATTGATTTAGATATTGTTTGTAAAAATATTATTAAATGTTTAAATAGGAAAAGAAAAACAAAACCAATCAATGGATCTTATTTACATCATGAAATTAATCCTCCAATTATTACACATGAAGAAATTGATAATATAACAATCAAATTAAATGAATTAGAAAATAAATCAATTATTGATAAAACTGGAATAATTTCATTTTTAAATCCAAATCATCCAAATAATTCATCAAATTATTTGAAAAATTTTAATAATATTGAAACAATTAAATTTTTAAATAATGAAGAAATTACATATAGTTGGTTTGATATATCACATCAAGCTCATTTAATTGGTACAAAATTAATTTTTTTAACAAAAGTTTTAGAAATTCCAAAAAATTCAATATTAATTCAAAGTTTAATTTCAAAAGGTTTAAAATTTATTGAATTTTTTTTAAAAATTTCAACTTTACAATTAAAAAATTATTCAAATTTTTCAATTTGTCATTTACATTTCCCAATTTCAATAATTGGAGAATTTTGTATTAAAAAATTTCAACAAGATTTAATTGAATTATATTTAAATAAAATTTTTACAATGGGATTAGATAGTGCAAATTATAATTTAATTAAATTGAAAAAAATTTGGAATGATGAAGAAATTGAAATTGAAGATGTTTTAACTTGGTAAGGGAAGATGTATTATAAGGCAAAAATTTAGATATAAATGTATAGGGTATAAAAGGATAAAATAGAATAAAACGGGTTATTGTGATGGGAAATTGTATTGCGGATAATTATTCATCTTTGATGGGTTGTTAAATTGACTTGATTTGTTATAAGGATTTGGCGACTGTAACTGGTTTGATGATTGAAATAGATCTGGTCCGTTATATTGTGGGTTAGGTTTTAAAACACTATGTTTATGAAAGATATTAAAGCATCTCCCACACAATTCTGAATCCCTGTAACCAGTAGCAGAGCAAATATAACATCTAAAATTCTCGTGATAAACCCAAGGTAAGTGATTATTTGGAATATATTTCCTATGCTGTTTTTTATCTGAGTAATCAATCAAATCATCAACCATATCTTGATCCTTTGGAGGTTTAAATTTATCATCAGATGATCCAACAACACCAGCAAAAGTTTGAGGTTTGTTTCCATTGATTTTCTGTTCCATGACTGCTTTCACTTTATTACTCAACTCTTCATTTTTCAAAGTTGAATTGTTTTCTGTTTTCATCTGTTCATTTGGTTGGTTAGCAGCTTCTTTTATAACAGTTTTGGTATCATTAGGTTCTTCATTTTCTTTTCCATTGATCTGAGGTAAATCTGATTGAATTGCAACTTCAGCTTTTTTTTGAAGAATTGTCAATGAAGCTTTAGAATTTTCTGAATCCTGTGATTTATTAATTAGCATACTTTCAAGATCATTACCATTCACAGGATTTCCAGCTGACAGTTTAGAGACAGTACTCTTCTCAACATTTCCAGTCTTAGTTTTTTTCTTCTTTTCTTTCCCTTTCTTATCATTCAAAGTTTCAACAGATTCATCTAGTTGATCATTCCCATTTTGATCAGATAAGGTTTCAAATGGATTTGAAGAATGAGTTGTTTTAATATCTTCAATTTGGATGGATTGATCTTCACTATTTAAATTATTCTTTTCTTCAACAGCTTCATTGGTATTATTATTATTTATTATTATTTTGAAAATTCTACTCATAAAAGTTTTAGCTCTTGGACCTTGAATAACTTTACATTGTTGAATATCAACATTTGAAAAAAACTCTATTTCAAAGGGGAAGCTATCTTTTATATGGTTTAATTCAATTAAATCATTCAATTTAGAACAAACTATATCATCTGTTTGATTCAAATCTTTGATTTTGTAAGTCAAAGTACACGACAGTAAGTTTTTCAAAAGTTTTTGTAAAGAGTCCAGTTTTTGTTTGGAGTTCTTCTTATTTGATTGAGATAGCTTTATGATTTCATTATTAGTTTCTTCTATTAGAAACCCTTGCATCTGATTAACAATTGAGATCTTGATTTTAACCAATTCTTTTATCCATAAATGTTTAAATTCTTCATTATTGAAACAAGTGAATAAATCCCAGTCATCTTCAACAACTTCAAGCAATATCCTCAAATATCTCATTATCAACAACGATCGTTGATTATCATTTTTCAATAAGTTCCATTTTTCTTCATCATAAATCAATTTCACAAGATTCTTAATCTGTTCTTTATCTAACCCGCAACAACCTTCACAACTAGTCATCTTTTGTTGTGTAATTAAAACCACTCACTACAACTTGGATGAAAGATAAAGAGGAAAATCTATCCATTTTTATACTTTTTTAAACAATTTTTTTTTTTTAGTATAATTTTGACCGTTCTTTGTTATCATGCAGAACAAACAGTTTGTGACAAACTTACAAACAAAAAACAAAAAACAAAATTTCAAACTTCAGACTTCACAACCAGCATGTTGACAGTGGACACACACAATATATAGAAAAAAAACGAGAGAAACAAAGATAATCTCTCTTTACTCCAAAAAAAAAAAAGCAACAGAAAAGAACCAGATTACAACATAACAACACCAATTTTACTCAACTCATTTGGATCAATATGTTTACTTTTATTCAAACCACCATTGATAGGTTTAGCTTTGTAGTTGAACAAGTAGTAGTGTAGCAATCCATCACCTTCTCCAAACTTCAAGTTTTGTAAGAACAAGTTATTATCTTGTGAAGATAAAGCATTGAAAACATCAACACCTAGATTTTTAGCTTTAATTAAAGCTTCATTGACCAAATCTGTTAATCTTGGTTTCAATTCTGATTCTGGAGCATCTGTTGCATAATAGAACAAATAGGCAATGTTTAGTTCACTATGGTTTGGGTTTTCAAGGACAGTGAACGGTAATAAATAGAAACTGATGAAATCAGTGATTTTACCGGTAGATTCATCTTCAACAACATAGGAAAACACAACTTTTTTGGACTCGTCGTTAATAATTGATTCATCACCAACTAACCAATGTTTCAATTCTTCTTGTGTGAATTCTTGAGTTAATTCATATTTTTTTTGGAAATTCATGAATAAAGTAGAAACTTGATCAAAATCTTTTAAAGTTAAAGCTCTAAAATTCTTCAATTTCCCTTCTGAAGACAATGCGTATTTGGCAACCATTTGAGATTTAGAGACTCCATCTGGTAGATAACTAAAACCAACAGAATGTAATTTAGTCCAGTTGAGAGGTCTGTGACTATAACGAGCAGAAGAAACAGGACTTGGTAGAACAACACCAGCAGTATATAAAGCCTGGAAAACCCCGGTCAAATTAACTCTTCGTGTAACCTCTTTAATTAGCACAGGAGCTAGTCTCTTTGACCTCAATTTCTTATGAACACAAATGAAGTTGATTTCAGCAGCTTTGAATATATTATCACGAACTCTTAGGTCAGTTGGAATACCAGCAATAAACCCAATCAATCTCCCACTGGCCTTCACTCTGACACCAACATGCCAGTCTTTCTTGTAACCAGGAGGCTTCAATGCCCAGTTCAAGAACTCTGTAGAGTATTTAAATCTAAAAGTTGAGTCCGCATCTTCAACATAATTCTCATACAACAACTTGAAAACCTCTTCACGGTCAGCATCCGTGTCCAAATCAAGATCCGCCCATTCAAACTCTTTCAACAACGGCAATGGGTTCTTATCGATCTGATCAACAGTCTTGACCTCAATAGGACCTTCGGTATCAACCTGCTCGTTGAAGTTTGGCACTGGTTGTGTTTTCCAGAACTTGTAGTCTTTCATTTCCTTCTGCTGTGCGTCGGTGAGCTGCACACCTTCTGCTAGTTTCTTAAGCAGCTCTTCAATTGACTTCTGAGACATTCTTTGCAGTTCCAAGTTCCAACTATTTAAATTTAAATATATTGGAAAATCCACCAAAAAAATGAATTAAAAAAAAAGTTCTTCCTGCAATTGAAAAAAAAAAAAAAATAAAAAAATTTACAAAAAATTTTATAGCGATGAGCTTTGAATCTTTTATTTGAAAAGAAAGAAAAGAAAAGAAGGAAAAGAAAAAGGAAAAGAGAAAATGTTGTCCTCCACCACTTGGGTCCCAAGAGGATACGCCTCAGAGTTCCCAGAAAAGTACGAATTAGACGATGAGGAAATGGAAAGAATCACCAAAATGGCACAACTAGAAATCAATGATGCAAAAGAGTCCTTGAAAGCTGTTAGTGATTCTAAATTGGCTACTCAAGTTGAGATCGATGATGATTTAAAAGAATACGACTTAGAACATTACGATGACGATGAAGATGATGGCACAGGAGAACATTTCTCCATGATTCCAGGTTTATCTACTGACGTTGAATTCCATGATGGTAATGATGAAGAAGGTATTGATCCATATATTACATTACCAAATGAAGAAGAAATCCAACAAGAAAAACAAGAATCTCAAATTTATCCAACTGATAATTTAATCTTAGCTACAAGAACTGAAGATGAAATCTCGTATTTAGATGTTTATATCTATGATGATGGTGCTGGTGCTCCAGAAGGTTCAAATGAAGAAGAAGGCGATAGTTTAGATCCAGATGTTGCTAGAGGTATGAAAAGAGAAAGCTCTTTATATATGCACCATGACCTAATGTTACCAACATTCCCATTAACTGTTGAATGGATCAATTATAAACCAAACTCAAATAATGAAAATAATATTGGTAATTTTGCTGCAATTGGTACATTTGATCCACAAATTGAAGTTTGGAACTTGGATTGTTTAGAGAAATCAATGCCAGATTTGATTCTTGGTGAACCAATTAAAAATTCTAAACAATTTTTATCAAATAAAAAAAAATTGAAAAATTCAAATCATGTTAAAACTCATCATATTGGTGCAGTTTTATCTTTATCTCATAATAAATCTCATAGAAATATTTTGGCTTCTGCATCAGCTGATACAACAGTTAAATTATGGGATTTAAATAACGGTACTGCAGTTCGTTCAATGAATTTAATTCATTCTAAAAAAGAAGTTTCATCATCTCAATGGCATACAGTCGAAGATTCAATTTTATTAACTGGTGGTTATGATGGTAGAGCAGCATTAACTGATGTTAGAATCTCAGATGAATCTTCAATGTCTAAATTTTATTCAATTGGTGGTTCTCAAGATATTGAAGTTGTTAAATGGTTAACACAAGATAAATTTTTAGCTGGTAGTGATCAAGGTAATATTTATTGTTTTGATATTAGAAACGACTCAAAACCAATTTGGACTTTAAAAGCACATGATTCAGGAATTTCTTCATTAGATGTTAATAATTTTATACCAAATTTAATAATTTCAAGTGGTATGAATGAAAAATTAGTTAAATTATGGAAAGTTCCAACTACTGATGAAGTTTCATTTAAACCTTCTTTAGTATTATCAAGAGATTTTGGTGTTGGTAATGTTCTTACAACAAGTTTTGCACCAGATATTGAAGTTTCAGGTCATTTAGTTGTTGGTGGTGCTCAAAAAGGTTTAAAAATGTTTGATATTTTTGGTAATTCTACAATTAAAAATAATTTTAAAGATCAATTACAAAAAATTCAAATTTTAGCTAAAGAAGAAGCTGCAAAGATAGGTAGAGCTTCAAGAATTGCAAGAAAATATTCAGAAGGTTATAAAACTGAAGTTTTAGAAGTTGAAAGTGATCACGAAAAAGATGAAGAAGAAGAAGATGAAGATCAAGAATGGGAAGATGATGAGGAATAAAGATCGTGTATAATAATAAATATATTCTACAATTAGATGTTATAATAGTGTAATATTTATTATTAAATAATGTACAAAGAGTTTATATTTCAAGGTTTATAAACAAAAGGTTTATTCAGATTTAGACTTCTTTTTTTTCTTTTTAGAAGATTCATCATCATTTTCAATTTTTCTCTTTTTATCCTTTTTATCTTTCTTTTCTTTTTTATCTTTCTTTTCCTTTTTATCTTTTTTATCTTTTTTCTCCTTTTTTTCAACAATTTCTTCATTTTCATCATCATCAATTTTAACAACAGTTTTATTATATAAAGATAAAGCTTCTTGAATAGCATCAGAATTTTTCATAGTTTTAGCACCAGTATCATAAAAATTCAATCTTTCTTCAACTTGTTTTTTCAAAATAGAACCAAAAACAGAAGTTGGTTCATCTGAATAATTATCAATTCTTGAAGCAATAGAACATTTGTTTGCTAAATATCTTGAGATTCTACCTTTATTTTTAGCAGAAGCTTTACCAATAAAACTACTATGATAAATTAAACCATATTTTGGAGTATTACCTTTAGTTTTCAAAGCTCTAAATAAAGCTTTTTCAGCACCCAAGATTTGAACAGTTGATGCAGCTTGTTTTGATAAATTAGTTAAAGAACCAGCATGAGAAATTAATCTTGCACCAATAACTTCACCAATTAATTCTGATAAATTTGGAGCAACAGTATGCATTTTATCAACCAAATAATTATATAAATTTCTTCTATAATCAGTTAAAGAAACAACTCTATTAGCAAAAACAAGTAAATTTTCGAAATCTTGTTCACTTAAATCTTGACCCATTGAAATTTTAGAATTATCAATAACAGTTTGAGCCAAACCAGAATCATTATTTAAAATTGCAGTTAAATCATGTAAAGATTCATCGTTTAAAGTGGATTTATCTTTAATAAAACAAGTTAATTTAGCAAAAATATAATTATCAGGAACTAATTTTGCTAATTCAGGAAAATGCCATCCATACCATTCTTTAACTCTCATTGAAAAAGTGTTGATATCTTTATCCAATTGATCAACTAAGGCAATAGCTTGAATGATATGATTATCATTTTTTTGAACAGAAAATTTAACTTTAGCTCTTGAATAAGCATGACCTAAACCTAATTGAGCTCTTTCAATATCACCACTTTGTAAATTTTTCAATAATTTATCACCATGTAATCTAATACCTCTTAATAAATCTTGAACCAAATCATTTGAAATACAGTTGATATATGGGAAAACTTCTTTAATTGATGGACCTAAATTTTTATCAGAAATTCCTAAATTAATTTGATTTTTTTTGGAAGATGAAGAAGATTTTGGTAAATTTAATTCAATAACAGATTTCAAGTATTCAGAAACTAAACCTTCAGAGATTTCATTAGCATTCTCCAAAGCTTGAGCAGCACCTTTGAAAGGAGCAAAAGAAACCAACTCGACTAATTTGGAGAAAGAAGCTAAATCGTTGATTTGTTGCTGCACTTCTTTCAACTTGGCTCCGATGTTGTCCTGTTGAAGCTTGACTTTGAACACCGCGTAACCGGTAGCTTCTTCAAACAACAAGAACTCGACTGGACCGGACATCTTTTGTGTGTGTGTTTCGTGGAAATTGTTCTGTTTTTCCAACTGTTGGTGTGAAAAAAATTTTTTATTTTTTTATTTTTTATTAAATTTTTTTTTTCATTAATTTTTCAGTTGTTGTAAAAGAAAATTTTCTTTGAAAAAAAATAAAAATTGCCTGATTTGGAAGTTTGGCAGAGAAAATAGCGACAATTTGCGACATTCTGTGCTATATTTCTATTTTGAGTAATTTGATTTGCTAATAATTGCTGTAATCATCCTGAAACAGCAGTTGTGGCAGGAAATAAGCACAAAGGCACGCCAAAACTGCCAGTTACAGTAATTATGTGACATCCGGTAATTTATAATTTATAAATTATGATTTCAAAATCCATTCTCTTAATTAATTAAAGAGAGAGCAACCAACCAACAACCAACAGAATGGCACAAATATCCAAAACACAGCTGAACAATCAAAGAGCCATTTTCCTCTCCAAATCCATGATCCAAGACGAGAAATTTATCGCTTATAAAATGTCTAATTTAATCATAGTTAACAACAAAAATAAGTCAAACGGGGGTGCCACTACATATACATCATTACCTAGATTTAATTTGAGTTTATGTGAAAGTCAAGGGTTTTTATTCAACCAAGATCTATTTGTTTCTGAATATGAACAAAAATTAGGTGTTTTTTGTGATAATGGAGTTAAAAGAAGATATAGTAGTAGTAGTAATGAAGATGAGAATTTTTGTGAAAGAGTTGATGCAGATAAATTATAGTCAAAAACAACTGTACTCACAAGGTTGATCAATCTTTAATGAAACAACACAACAATTTAATGAATGCGCACACCCCGGATGGTTTTAATTTTTAAATATATGATACCAAAAATCATTTAATACATGATCTGATATGTAGGTTTAATATATTAATCATTTTCATATATATATATATATAAAGAAGAGGATTATATAAAATAAGAATTATCATTAATCTTTAATTTCTTAAAATCAATCCCTGTTAAACCTAATTCCAAATTAACTTCACTTGCATTTTCATCAATGACCCAAACTTCACAATCACAATAATTATATAACGCAGCACTTATACCAGTAATGAAAAATGGTGGTTGCAATTTGGTAAATAATGAGGTTGTTGTTGATAATGTAATTGAAATTATTTTTTTTATTTGTAAATTTGATAAATTTTGTGCAATTAAGTTATAAACAATTTGATTTGGGAAAAATGGAACTATAACTAAACTAAAATCTTTAAAACTATGGATTTTAATTGAACTGACTTCAGATTGTTTAAGTTCTGAAGAATATAATTGTTCTTCTTGATTATAATCAACAGTGTCATGTTGTTGTTGATGTTGATCTGTTGGATATTTTATTATTAATTCACCATTATCTTGAGATTTTGCAGTTAATGGAACAATTTTAGATAAAGTTGATGGGATAACCAATAATTTATCTGGTTTATTGATAAATTTCAATTCAATTTCTGGTAATTTTGATTCAATTAATTCATCTTCTGATAAATGTCTTGGTGGTTTCTCACTCCAAGGTTTGATCTAAAAGGTGAAAAAAAAAAAAGTGTTATTTAAAACTCCAAGGAGATCCAAAATATTGTTAAAAGTTACGTACCACCATTGTTAAATTGTTGTTAAATTATGTTGTATATGTAATTGTAAATATAAAACGTTGGTAAATTAGAAAGAAAGAAGAAAAAAATATGTATGTAGTTGAAAAATTTCTGAAAAAATGTAAATTACATGAATTTATCATCAACACTTGAAAACTACAAATAAGAGCTTCCTTCAAATAAATAAAAAACATGTCCATAGAAACGTTATCATTAGAATTTAGTAAAATACAAACATCATTACAAGAATCTTTATCAACAAGACAAAAATTAGAAACTCAATTTCAAGAAAATAAAATAGTTTTAAAAGAATTTGAAAAATTGGATTCAAATGCTAAAATTTATAAACTTACTGGACCTGTATTATTGCCACAAGATTTGGAAGAGGCTAATATTAATGTTAGCAAAAGACTGGAGTTTATTAAGAATGAAATGTGAGTGACTCCGTTCTGGTTAATTTCATACAGTTTATAACTAACCCTTTTTTTAGTGAACAAGTTGAGAAAAAAATTAGTAAAGAACAAGGGTTGTTGGAAAGTACTAGAGCGAAATTGGTTGAGTTACGTAGTAAACAATAATTTATAACATATTTGAACTGTAAAGAATTGTAGAGTTTCATTAAAATTTATTTATATACATTCTAAATATATATATTGTTCATAAAAACACACAAAATATAAAACTAGTTATATAGTTTTAGATTTGAAAACATTGATCCCAGATCTTAAACTAAATTTAATAAATTGTTCAAAATCATTATTTTCATTTAAAATTTCCACCATTTTTAAAGTTTTCTTAAAATTTTCAGAAGTATCATTACTCATAAAAGTTTCTAAACCAATATAAAATGCAGATAATTGTAATCTTTTAAGATACCAATCAAATGAATTAAGATAAGTTTTAGAATAATTCAAAATATCATCAGATAATTGATTTAATTCATCAATTGAAGAATCGAAATTTTTTGGTGTAATTAATTCGGATTGTAACTGATTCAAATGGGGGACAAATGGGGTATTTAATAATAATCTTTGTTGAAATAAATAAACAATTTTAGAATTGGCTGAAGTTAATTTATTATTAAAATGATCAGTTGTTGTTAATGGTTGTAATGCAAGACGTTGTTTTTTCAAGTGGAAATTGATTAATTCTGATGTTGGATTAGAGAAAAGTGATAGTGCAGAGTCTGGATAATTCAAAGCTCTTGTTGAATTAAGAACAGCTGATGAATTGAAACCTTCAATTGGGACATATTCAGTTAAAGCTTTATCTAGGATTTTATAATGGATGGTTGTTGGGTTGAGGATGGATTCTGGAGGTGGTAAGTGGTGTGCTGAATGGTAGAGCCTGGAGGAGATGGTTCTGAACATTATATGTTGTGGTTCTGTCTTGATATTGGGATACAGTCAATATTATTAAATAGTACTATGAATAATGAAAAATTGGGTGATCATTTGTCTGCCGGGTGACACTTATATTATAGTTTAGTCAGAAACTGCGCCACAACACTAAAATCGTGGCTAGTGCATTTTTTAGCACTGCGCCACAGTTGTCTTATCTCCACGTGATGCTGCATGTGACTTGTGAGCTCAGAAAATATTTTTCCTTCCGAGCCAATCACAGTTGTTGTTTCATCACTTCCTAGGAATTTTCCCAGTTCCCAGTGTTGGTTGTCTTTCCACGCTTCAAAGCTGTAGAAGAAGAATTGAAGTTCCAAGGAACAGGTTGTAGCAAAGTATATGAGCCTAGGAACCTGCTGTTTGATACTCCACTTCTTTCCAAGGAGTTTTAGTCCTAGCAGCTAACTTTCAAGTCAGAGTTTTCTATGTCATTGTCATTTATGATCAACTTTATGTCCGCCTGTTTCCCGTCTCTCAGGTAACCAGGGTTCAAACTTCACATCAACTCCGGTGGCAAATATAAATAACAGCCATTCTCTCTCTTTTCCATCAGTACTCTTGTAAAAACAGAATTGAACCAACGAAAGAATCATGTCTACTGAAGGTAAAACAATCACTTGTAAAGCAGCCATTGCTTGGGAAGCCAATGCCCCATTATCAGTGGAGGAAATCGAAGTTGCTCCTCCAAAAGCTCATGAAGTTCGTATCAAAATCAACTACACAGGTGTTTGCCACACTGATGCTTACACATTAAGTGGTGTTGATCCTGAAGGTGCTTTCCCAGTCATCTTGGGTCATGAAGGTGCTGGTATTGTTGAAAGTGTTGGTGAAGGTGTCACTTCTGTTAAAGTTGGTGATTCTGTTATTGCTCTTTATACTGCTGAATGTAAAGAATGTAAATTTTGTAAAAGTGGGAAAACAAATTTATGTTCTGCTGTTAGAGCTACCCAAGGGAAAGGTGTTATGCCAGATGGTACTTCAAGATTTAAACATAAAGCTACCGGTAAAGAATTGTTACATTTTATGGGTTGTTCAACTTTTTCACAATACACCGTTGTGGCAGATGTTTCTGTTGTTGCTGTTAACCCTGAGGCACCACAAGATAAAACTTGTCTTTTAGGGTGTGGTATCACCACTGGTTATGGTGCTGCCATCAACACTGCCAATGTTCAAGAAGGTGATAATGTTGCAATTTTCGGTGCTGGTTGTGTTGGTTTAAGTGTTGTTCAAGGTTGTGCTTTAAGAAAAGCTAACAAGATCATTGTTGTTGATATTAATGATAGTAAGAAACCTTGGGCTGAGAAATTTGGTGCCACTGATTTCGTCAATCCTAAAAATTTACCAGAAAATACCACTATTGTTGATAAATTAATTGAAATGACCGATGGTGGTTGTGATTACACTTTTGATTGTACTGGTAATGTTCAAGTCATGAGACAAGCTTTAGAAGCTTGTCATAAAGGTTGGGGTGAATCAATCATCATTGGTGTTGCTGCTGCTGGTAAAGAAATCTCTACAAGACCTTTCCAATTGGTTACTGGTAGAGTTTGGAAAGGTTCTGCATTTGGTGGTGTTAAGGGTAGATCCCAATTACCTTCAATTGTTGAAGATTATTTGAAAGGTGGTTTGAAAGTTGATGAATTTATTACTCATAGACAACCTTTAGAAAATATTAACACTGCTTTCCATGATATGCATGAAGGTTCTTGTATTAGATGTGTTGTTGATATGTCTTAACTTTAAGTTCTATTGTTTATTCAATGTTTAAATTATTTAATTTATTTACAACCTCATAATCGACATTACCATTACTATTATTACCACCATTAATAATCCCATTAATATTCAAATTTCTTGCACCTCCACAACGTAAACAACATACATTTTTAGCAAAATTATGATATGAACAATTCTCATTCATACATTTCCAATCTCCTGCTCTAAATGGTACATTATTTCTGCTTCCATTACTACCAACTCCATTCCCATTTCCATTTCCAATCACATTTCCATTTCCATTTCCAATCACATTTCCATTTCCATTCACATTCCCATTTCCATTTCCATTATTATTATTAATCATATTGCTACCATTAACATTACCACCACCACCATTCGAATCAAAAATCGATTCTTGAATTGCAACAACCGAACTTATAGGGAAAGAACATCTAAAACATGCAGTACGTCTTTGAAAATTTGAAAATCCACAAGATGGACAACTCCAATCACCAGGTCTTGATCTATTCTTAGACATTGGGAATCCAACCAAAATTTCTTGTGCTCTATCTAAAACTTTTGAACTTGATGCTTGAATTTCAATTGATCTATCATTTAAATTTCGGCCATTTAATCCTAATGCTTCAGATGCTTCTTCATGTGTATTGAAAACAACAAATCCAACCATAAATGATTTGTTTTTATCAATTGATATTATATTGCTGTTGGTAATACTATTATTACTACTACTACTATTACTATTATTTCCAGAACTATTGGTATTGGTGTTGTTTGAAGATGTAACATTATTACTATCTTTTAATGCCCAAAATGCTAATGGTCTTAACCCATTATTTCCAAACCAAGTTTCTAATTCTCCTTGTGTAGTATCACTTGGTAAATTACTCATATGAAGAATTTTAGAACGTTCATTTAAAAAATGTTTGATATCAATAAATGAATCCATTGGTGTGGTGAAAACTTCTGGATATTCATTAATTGGAGATTTTTTAATTAATGAAATTAATAAATTTGTTGAAATTTCAATCTCATTAAATAATTTTTGTAAACTCATTTTCACATCGGCATTATTGTTGTTAGGATGATGATTATTACCACCAGCGTGTTCAACTTCTAAAGCAACACAAAGATTATTCAAATTTGAAATTGAATAAGATAATAATTCAGGATGATGAATTTGCCATTTACAATATTCATTTTTCAAATCAAATATTTTAACATGTTGTAAATATGGGGGTAAAATACATGCTTTATCCCTTGCCTCTCTTGGGATTTGAACTTTTAAATCCCATGATTGTAAACTAACAAAATAAAAATCTTTATTCATTGAAATGATCTCTTTTAAAATCATTGAGTCAAATGCCGCAACAAACTCTTTAAAGCTGATTCCCTTTAAAATCAACGCATGTAAATCATCATCAACTTTGCCCTCAGCAACACCATGCGTTGGCTTAATGATGTAATTCCCTTTGGATAAAACTTGTAAAGAATCACAATCCACAATCTTATAAAAAACACCATAGATCTCAGAAGTGTCTTTAGTGAAATAATTTGCCTGTGTTGTTCCCATCGGCTCTGTGCTGTGCACCGACACCACAACATAAACACTCATCTTTTCTTTCTTTCTTTTCTTCGGTTCTTCTAAAAAAATAAAAAAATTAAATTTTTCACAAAGTTAGAAAAAATCAAAAAAATCAAAAAAAAAAGAAAGATTCTTTTTTTTTAAAAAAAAAGTAAACAAAGCATTCATTTGTTTGGAGAAAAGAAAGAAAAGAAAAAAAAATGTGAAGATGTTACCACCAGACATTGACCCATCGAAACAACCGCATCGTGTTTTCATCTTACAACTATCGCTATGCACACTGATGGGTGTTTTTGCATTCATCACGTTCTGCGTTTTAAGATATAGGTATCCTCATATTTATTCTGTTCGTGTTTTAAGAAACAAACAAATTAAACATCTACCTAAAAACTTATTTGGTTGGTGTTATAAATTATATCAGATAGGAGATGATGAAATCTTGGAATTTTCAGGGCTGGATGCGTTTGTATTTTTAGGGTTTTTCAAAATGGGAATTAAGATTTTATTGGTGATTAGTTTGATTTCATGTTTGATTATTGGTCCTATACGGTATTACTATACTGGTAGCTTTGATAGTGATGGGATATCATGGGGGGATTTTAATTTATTGGAAGATGAAAATGGGCCGAATGATGAAACTAAAATGGTTTGGGTTTATGCTGTATTTACATATATTTTTACAATGTTAGTGCTTTATTTTCTTTGGAATCAAACTGAAACGGTTATTAAAACCAGACAAGAATATTTGGGGAAACAGAATTCAATTACAGATAGAACTATTTATTTGGAAGGATTACCTGAGAATCCTAAAGGGGAAGGGGAAGAAGATATTGATGATGATAAAATTTTTTTGAAAAAATATATTGAAGATTTAGGTATTGGTAAAGTTAATGAAATTGAGATTTCATATAATTGGAATGAATTTAATGAATTATTTGTTAAAAGAAGAAAAATTTTAAGAAATTTAGAAGTTGAATTTGCAAAATTTTTACAAATGAATATTAAAATTTATACACATGGGAATTTAGAACCATCAGTTTTACCTAAATTTGATATTTCCAATTCAAATAATTGTCGTCCTTGGTTTAGAATTAAAATTTTTGGTGAAAAAATTGATTCAATAAATTATTATAAAAATCAATTAATTGAAATCAACAATCAAATAATTTTTAAAAGATTAAATTTTCAAACTTTAAATGATTCCACTCATCGACCAAAATCCGCATTTATAACAATGGATAGTGTTGCCAGTGCACAAATGGCTGCACAAACTGTTCTTGATCCACAAATCCATCAATTGATTCCCAAATTAGCACCTGCACCACATGATATAAATTGGAATAATTTATCATTAAGTAGATTTCAAAAAATTTTCAAAACTTATTTGATTACAATATTAATTGGAGTAATGACAGTGACATTAATTTTCCCTGTGATATCTTTATCAACATTAATTAATATTAAAACAATTGAAAAATTTTGGCCTAAATTAGGTGAAATTATTAAAAAAAATTGGATTTTAAATTTAATTGTTGGTTTGGCACCGCCATATATTTATACATTTTTAAATGTTTCAATACCATATTTTTATAGTTATTTATCAACAAAACAAGGATTTATATCAAATGGAGAAATTGAATTATCAACAATTTCTAAAAATTTTTTTTATATTTTTTTCAATTTATTTTTTGTTTTCACATTTGCTGGAACTGCAACAAATTTTTGGGCTTTGTTTAGTGATACAACCCAAATTGCATTACAATTAGCAAATTCAATCAAAATATTATCATTATTTTATGTTGATTTGATTTTATTACAAGGATTAGCCATGTTCCCCTTTAGATTATTACAAATTGCCGATGTTATTATTGAGATAGTTTTAAGGTTATTTTATTGTCGTACTGCAAGAGATTATAGGTTATTATATTATACCCCACCAGTATTTGATTTTGGAATTCAATTACCTCAACATATTTTAATAATAATAATTGTAATAATTTATTCAATAATGTCAACTAAAATAGTTACTGCTGGTGCAGTTTATTTTATTTTGGGGTTTTATACTTATAAATATCAATTGATGTATACAATGGCACATCCACAACATTCAACTGGGAAATCATGGCCAATGATTTTTAGAAGAGTTTGTTTTGGATTAATAATTTTCCAAATAACAATGGCTGGGACATTAGCATTGGAACATTCATTTGTGTTGTCAATTATGATATTACCTTTAATAATGGGGACTATATTAGTTGCATATAATTTTGAAAAAGATTATTTCCCATTAAGTTATTATATTGCATTGAAGGCTATTAAAAGAGAAGAATTGGAAGTGATGGAAGAAGAAGAAGATGAGGAAGAAAGAGGTTTGGTAGATGAAAGAAGTATGTTGATACGACGTTTGAGGAAAAGAAGAAGTACAATTGATGAAACTAGAGAA
This sequence comes from Starmera amethionina, assembly GCA_030573755.1. Lineage (NCBI taxonomy): Eukaryota > Fungi > Ascomycota > Saccharomycetes > Phaffomycetales > Phaffomycetaceae > Starmera > Starmera amethionina. Next base: position 42,031 of record JAJMDW010000209.1, read on the forward strand.
GAGAGTAAGAATTATAAATGTCCATTTTTAACTGAGAAATTGGCAGGACCAATGGTTGGATTTGATGGTGATTATATTGATGAGGTTGAGATTGGATTGGAAGAAGAGGTTATAATACGTAGGTTTAATAGTAGTTTTGAATGGGAATGAAATAAATGTTTTTTTGAATTTTATAATTATAATTAATTTCGTTTATTCATTAATATTAAAGTTAAGATGATATGTTTATTTTCTTTTCAATTTCTTAATTTCAGTTAATTTTAAATTTCTGTAAAAATCATCAGTTAAATAATTTGGTTTTTTCTCTTTATCATTTTCATCAGGAAATTCACAATCAATACCATATTTGTCACAATTATTACAATGTGGTTTATTTAAATCACATTTAATTCTTCTTAATCTGCAAATAAAACAACCATTATTTGTTCTTTTATGTTTGGCTTTTGGGGAGGTAGGTTCACGGTTATGGATTAAAAATGATGGAGGTGGTTGTAAATCTATTATATTGGAGGCTAATTGATAAAAATCTGTATTTAGAGTTAATTGCTGTTGTTGTTGGGGTAAAGGTTGATCTTGCAAAGGGATTTGTGGTTGGATCGGGCTTGTCAATGGGATCTGATGTAAATCTTGTAATGGAGGTTGTTGATAAATATTTTCCACGTTTATATGATGGAAATTTGGCGTGTATTGAGTAATTGGTGTGTTATATTCAAAAGTCGGGTGTTGAGTTGCGATGGGAGTGACTGAAGGAGATATTGAGATGCTTTTTAGTGAATTGGAGGTGTTTTCAAGGGATGATAGTAGTAAGTCACTAGACAAGGATTTTGAAGGAGAAGACAATGAGACGGAGCGTGAGATGTGCTGTTTCCTTATAGGTGATTGCTGGAGTGGTTTTGAAGCGGAGTTGGAAAGTGAGTAGTTCGAAGACGAGGCAGAATGGGGATGGTGATGGTGATGCGATGTGGCCTTGATGGAGTATGAACTGACAGATCTCGTTGGGGTTCTAGGTGTTGTAGGAGACACTGTTGGGGAGTAGAGAGCCTCCAGAATATTCTGCATGTACTCAGTTGTGTCTGCCATTGCTGCTGTCTTCTAAACTTCCTCCTGGAATCTAATGCTTCAGTAGATTACTACTACAAATATTCATCAAATTGGAAATTGAAAATTAAAATTCGAAAATCTGCAGATGGAAGTTAGAAACAAAGCAGATTTTCGCTTAATTTTCGAACCGACCAGCACTGCATATAATTTTTTTTTTTTAAGAAAACAAAATTTTAAAATCACGTGAAGATTAGCCATAAATTAGGTAATATGATTAGTGATTAATTAGATAATTGCTTGACTAATAACTTGCATAAGCACATATTTTACAAAGTCACGTGACCTAAATAAAAGCTTTTTTTTGTTTTTTTGATCTATTATAAGTTTATAATTAAGGATTTAGAGATTAACAGCTCAACAAAAATGCCTAAACCAATCACTTTTGTCACTGGGAACGCTAAAAAATTACGTGAATTTCAAGCTATTGTTGGCGATGATTCAATCTTAAATGCTAAAATTGATCTAGAAGAAGTTCAAGGTTCAATCAATGAAATATCTCGTAAAAAAGCCATTGAAGCATCCAATAAAATTGATGGTCCTGTTTTAGTGGAAGATACTTGTTTAGTTTTTAATGCTTTATCAAAACCAAACTTGGAATTACCTGGTCCTTATATCAAATGGTTTGTTGATAGTTTAGGTATTGAAAAATTACCAAATTTATTAACTGGATTTGAAGATAAAACTGCTAAAACAGTTTGTACTTTTGCATTTGTTGAAAAAAAAGGTGATGAACCAATTTTATTTCAAGGTATAACTGATGGAATCATTGTTAATCCTCCTCGTAACAAAGAAGGTTCTGATATTTTTGGTTTTGATCCTATTTTCCAACCTGATGGTTTCAATCAAACTTTTGGTGAAATGGATTTAGAAGTTAAAAATTCAATAAGTCATAGATATAGAGCTTTAATTAAAGTTAAAGAATTTTTACAATCAAGAAACGCCAAATAAACATAGAATAAAATAAAATAAAATCAATTTTCAAAATAATATCATAAATAATCCCATTCCAATTAATGTAGTGATCATAGCCATGAATAAATTAACTCCATTATTACTTAAAACATCATTCCCAAGTATATTTTTAATTTCAATTTCATTGGTCAACTCATGTTTCCCTAATTTATTCCCACCACTGGATTCAACAATTAATCCACTTTTACTTTCAATAACTGAATTTTGTAACAAAGCACCAAAAATTGAATCAATTACACTACCCAATAATCCAATAAATGAGAAAAATAACCAAAGTTTTAATCTATTTAATTTTTCAAAATCATCACCAAATAAAACTCCAATTAATCCAATTAAACTTGAACCAATAAATCCAGCAAATAAGCCCCAATTTGTAACACCACCATTTGTTCCCGGTGGTACTGGTTGTAAATTAGTTATTAAAAAAGGTTGTGTTTTTGAAAGTATACCTAATTCTGAAGACCAAGTGTCAGCTGTAACTGCCGTGTATTGACAAATTATCCCAATTTTTAACACCTGCTGTAATCTTGAATCATTTGAACATACAAGTATTAAGATTAAAATAGACGCGTTAATTGAATTGGCAAATACTTGAACATGAGTACGTGTTGATGATGATGAAGAAGAAGACAAATTTGTTATAGTTTTAGTCTTTTGAGATTTAATCTCTTCTTTATAACGAGTAGCTGCATTTGATGTTATAAAAAACACTGAAATTAACAACAAGAATAATGATGTTGGAGTTAAACTATGGATCAAACCTGTGATTAATGCTGCTGTGATTCCTGTTGGTGTTAAAGATTTGTGTGAATGAGATCTGTATGCGATGTAGACCAGGACTGTGAGTCTTGTGAGCACTGCAATTGGCTGTTCTATTGGGTTGATGATGTACATCTTTTGCTTCTTTCTCTTTGTTTGTTGATATTGAGATTTTGATTTTCTTTATATAGAGAAAATTGATAAATTTTGTACTACATACAATCAATTGTATTGAAAATTTGAAATAAGATGATCAATAATCCAAACCAACTGAATAGATGAGATTTATAACACAATTTATATTAATCTATCAACCAGCTTCTTCTTCTAAATAAATAAATAATTAAGAATGGAAAAAAAAAAAAAAAATTCAATCATTAGAAACTCCTTCTGGATGATCATTCTTCCAGCTATCCACCCATGAAACAATTCTACCAACATTGGAATCAATATCCTCAATCCCATTCGATTGTAACTCAACAACAATCTCCTCTTCATAACTCTCTTTAGCCTCTTGCAACAGCACTTCCATAATCTCACAATCTATATTCTCATCAATCTTGCTCTGAGAGTACCCTCTTTTACTCAATCTTTCATACAGCACACCATTATCACATCTAAGCACAACAACCAAATCTATCAATCTTTCGGGGAATAAATCACATGCGTGCCAATCAATCAAATTCCCACCTTTTTCCAACTCAACTTCAATGGCATCTAATAATTTATCCTCATCTACTATATGACTATTACGTTTTTTATCAAACCCATCATAACAATCATTCTCTTTAGCAAAATCAGTTATATTGATATGTTTGAATTCCAGTTTTTTAGTTAATGATTCACAATGACTTGATTTCCCACATCCCTTCAAACAGAAAAAAAAAAAGGTTAGTTTTGAAAGCAATAAGTTTATTTAAAGAGCAACGCATACCGGTGTGCCTGTGATGATGATATTTGGTAATAAACGAGAAGACATTTGGATGTTTTTCAAATGTTTTTTATTGTATGATAGCCAAAATTTTTTTTTTTTTTTTTTTTTTTTTTTTTTTTTTTTTTTTTTTTTTTTTTTTTTTTTTTTTTCATTTTCATTTTCATTTTAATAATTCAAATTTATTACATATGTAGCTGGGAAGATATAGCAAAGATTTGAAGAATTAAAGAATCAAATTCAAACAATAGAAAAACACACACACACACACGGTAAGTTGCTTGTGATACCATTTATCATTAGAATGTTGTATGATAATAACACTTTTTTTCCTCCCCTTTTTCGTGTTTAAGAGAAATGCAAAACGAGTCTTCAGATATAAATAAATACGGATTAAATGGACTTTTAAGTTTAATTCGTATGGAAAATAATGATGAAACCACAGTGGCAATAGGAACAGACTTAAACATGTTAGGTCTAGACATGTCAATGAATTCATTGGATGAAAAATTATCTAAAAAATTTGCATCTCCATGGATTGAAACAAGTAGAAGTGAAGTTGAACCTTTTTATTTAAAACCATCAAGTTTTAATGATTTAACAACACCTAAAATTGAAGAAAAATTATCATTATTTACAGATGAAACTTTATTTTATATTTTTTATACAAAACCAAAAGATCTTATTCAAGAATTAAGTGCAAGAGAATTAATGAATAGAAATTGGAGATATCATAAAGAATTACAAGTTTGGTTAACAAAAGATTCTAATAATGAACCAATTCAACAATCTCCTCAAAGTGAAAGAGGTGTTTATATTTTCTTTGATCCTCATAATTGGGAAAATGTTAGAAAAGAATTTATCTTATATTATCAAAGTATAATGAGTTAGACATGAATTTATAATTACAATACATAAAGTACAACATAATTTTTGCTCAATTTATATACATCTATTATTGACTATTTATTTATTTTATTGATAAACTGCATGATAACGTTTACCTCTAAAAGCATAAACATAATTATTAAATTTATAAACTTCTTGAGGATCTAAATCATTTAATTCCCATTTAGTTGAAGCAAATAAGTTTTCTGTTTTATTCATTAAAATATCCATATCATCATTAAAATTCTCATGTAACCAAGCCCAATCTCTTTCAAAATCTTCTTCATGATAAGCAGTTGCAAAAATTGCACATTTTGATTCTAATAAACCTTCAATAGTTTTCAACCATAAATCTTTTGAATCAATAAAACCCATACCTGGATGAAATAAAAAAAAGGCATCTAAATATGGATCATATGGGAAAAAATCTCCAGCTTCATGGAAAACTTGGAAATAATCAGTATGATAAACAAAACTTAATTTTTCATCAATTCTTTCCACTATTGGTTTTGAAGATTTTGAATAAATTTGTTTATTAAAATCAAAATAAGCTTCTGGTCCAATAAAATGTAATTCAAAACTAACTGCTGGAAATAAATAACTTAATTGTTTCCAAACATTTGCAGGTAACTGGGCCTCTGCTCTTGCACCAACAACAAATAATCTGATTGGTCTATCTTTGAAACTTGAACCTCTTTGTTCTGGGTATAAAGAATAACGTAATGCAGCTAAAGATTTCAAACCTTCTAATGTAATTGTACCTTTTGGAGCCATTTTATATGGAGAAAACTGATGCATGACACTAGCCATTGTAATTGGATAACTCAGCATCTTTGTTGATGCAGCTAATTGGAATTCAGTGTCCATAGAATAAAATTCTCTTGTATAAAAAAAACGATCCCAATTATCTAAATTAAATTCAGTATCCATAGTTTGTTTTCCTGGGAAATCAAATTCTGGGAAATCTCTTCCAGATCTAAGATCATGTTCATATATATTAACTTTTTTCAAGATCTCGTATTTTTTAGAATCATGATAATGTTTATCAGCTTCCCAAGCTTCACGGGAATGATGTGTTGGTATACCACTTAATGGACATGTGTAATTGATTTCGTTTTTGGTGACAGGACATTTGGCCAAAGCTCTGATAGTGGCGGCTCTATGTCTAAGATCTTCTGATGGTGATGAGTCCCATGGATGAAATCTGTTTTCCACAGTAGGTTCATTTGGAGAAGGAGGTGGATCCATACCAAGAGCGTTTCTTAGTAAAGAGACGATATTTCTTTTGTTTGCAAATTGTTTTGGAGCATTTCGTCTTGCTGCTGCTGCTGCTGTATGCAAAGAGTGTCTGAGCATTCTTTCCAACAGGTTCTTTTTTTTGGAGAAGATGGTGTTTGAACTTGATAATTGAAAGAAATTTTTGAAATTTTGAAGCAAAATTTTGTTTTCCTTCGATTCCGGGTTACCATATTGAATTGAGTTTATAAGTGGATTTATGAATGTGGATTATGAAGCAGTTAACGAGCTGGTAATTGAATGGTTATGTAGCTGAAGATCACATAATTATAACCATTTAGTTTAGAATAAAAATCAAAACAGTGGAAACTTCCAAAAACAAGGTTTAAAACAACCAGCTTCCCATTTCAACAATTTTTTTCTTTCAAATTTACATGGAAAAAAAAAAACCACCAAAATTTCTAAATCAACGACCATTTAAAACTAAACAAAACAAAACCACATTGCGCGATGTTGTCTGCTTTGCGTGGGTTCAGCACTCGTTCGAGACTGCTACATACAGCAGCGACACATGTGGGACTCAGACAGTCTTTTTTCAGCAATCCAGCAGCACTCAGTTTGACTGCACAACTCCAGAAAATGCGTATTGTGCTCCACCCCTCGATAATAACACCAGCACTAGGGCCATTGGAAGAGAAATATACAGGATTACAAGACAGTGTGGAACACCAGCAAACAGAATACAGAATGGACTCTGTTTTGAGAAAAAGAAGATTGAAGATGAAGAAACATAAATACAAGAAAAGAAGAAAAGCTCAAAGAGCCCTTAGAATCAAATTCGACCGTTAAAAAAAAAAAAAAAAAGAAAATTACTACATTTGTTTATCATCATGTAAATATATCCATTCATTATATTTAAGAGCTTATTCTCTTGTAACAAGATCTCATCTAAATTATTTCTAATTTATTAAATGATTTAAAACACGACGGGCTAATGATAACAACAATAATGCACCTAATATTATAGCAACATAGTATCCATAATGGAAAATTTTATAACTCAATTTACTGGTCAACACTTGTCTATTATGATTTTCAATTTCCTGAACAGCTAATAAATTTCTTCTAAAAATCTCTTTTGATTCTTCAATTATATCTAATTTTTCCCTTTCTGTTAATTTATTTCTTGTAGCTAATTCAAAATCACGTTTATATTCAATTCTTAATAATTGTTCATCCTGTACATCAAATTTGAAAAAATTTGTACCTAATTTACTAACTTCTGCTGTAGTTTTCCCATCCATTTGTGGGAACAATCCACTTGCTTTTGCTAAAGAAGATCTCATCAATCTCCCACCGGCAAATAATGCCAAATACATAACATGACAATATGCTATTAAAATATGTGGGTGCTCATTATAACTGTTATAAATATGTTTAACAAATTCAATTTGTTCTGATCTAATTGGATTTTCAAATTTTGATGGATCATTATGATAGAAAAACATTAAATCTTGATAGATATAATCGTGTCTTGCAATTTCAGGTTTCCAAAATTCTTTTAAAATTTCTCCAGTTTTAGTTAATGGTGTGGTATTTAATTCTTTATTAATTAAGATTTCAACGGTTTTAAAAACATGATAAAATGCTTGTAAACCTTGTCTATAAATTCTCCCGTCTCTTATTGCCAATGCAAATTTCAAAGTCACTGTTTTATCAATTTTGTTATGTTCTGATCTTGTTGCAAAATTGATTCTGTTTCCTAAAGCACCAATGTCTGTTGGTAGAGGTAGAATCTCCTGCTGTGATAATTTGACTGGTGCTTGCTTCATTCTGGTGCGGGAAGGGGGAGAGTTGGGTTGAGTTTCTGTTGCTAAACATTGCTTTTCCCCTTGTAATTCAAGGAAATCAGCAGCTTTTATATCACTTTAAACAATTTTTGTTGAAATCCACCGATAAGTCCCAACTAGGGAAATTCTTGCAACAATTAAAATTTAAAATGAAGAAAAAAAAAAAAAAATTGATTGATTGATAGTTGAAATGTTAGTAAAAATCTCTGACGTGTTTTCACCTAGAAAAGCGAAAAAAAAAGGAAAAAAAAAAGATTGGCAGCAACACCGACAACTAGCAGACTGGTGACAACAATTCTGGGCTTAACTAATTAAATAAATAAATAAATCAATTAATTAATTAATATTAAAGCAATATTAAGGTGAAAAATCCTGTGGTACGGCCACTTCTCCAATATCAGTCCTAATGATCTAATCAGACTTAGTAGCTCCAGTTGTAGCTCACGCCTTCTCTCACAGCCCATTGTTCCACCACACGCATACTGAACACCACAAGAGACTCCATACTACTCCCTATCATTATTGGCAGCTGGTATCCCCATTTCTTAATATCCACCTCTTCCTTCTCTAATTTCTTACTCTTGTTATTATTATTATTATTATTATTATTATCAAGCACATCTGAATATTTCTCCATTAATTCAAACACACTCAGGTACTCTTCACTTTCAACAATATCAGATTTACTTAGCTCTTTATATTTCATATAATCTTTAATATGATTCTCAATCACATTATCAATTTCTTCAATCATTTTCCCATCTTCAATTTTATTCTTCATCATCCTATTTTTCTTTAATTGTTTCAACTTAATATACTCCTCCAATATACAACTAATATGATCATAAACCAAACTTCTAATCTTCAACAATACACCAATAATTTCAATTTTCTTTAAATCTTGACATTTCTTTAAAACATAATTCAATAAAGAAATCAAACTTAACCAAGTTTTATAATCCAACAATTTCCTCAATTTAATTCTTGATGAATCTTGGAATTTAAACCCAATCAAATAATTAATAATTGAGTTCAAAAAATAACAAATACTTTTTTGCAAATCTTTGCAACTTATTAATTCATCTGCTTTATGTTTTTGTTGTTTGGCTATTTGTAAATGATGCTCATTTAATGATGTCAATATACTAACCATTGGATCAATTTTAGAAAATTTGGAAGAGGAATTCAATTTAGTAATCGTCAATGTTGTTTTAATCTTTGATTTTATAGAAGAAGTTGTCTTGTTTGTATTAATCCCTAACCCAGACAATTTTTTATAATAACCAGGTACATATAAAGTAACAAATATTTGAGATTTTTCATTATTTTCAATAATTTTATACCCATTTCTTCCAAAAAATTCATGTTTTTCAATATTTTTCCTTGATGAATTAGTATATTCATGTGGAAGAGTAGGTGATAGCAATTGAGGTAAATCTGTACTAATTTCTAATTGTAATTTTTCTTCTAAATCATTTGATTTAATTGGAGTGGAATTTGAACTGATAAACTTTTTGTTGAATTTTGAAGGTAATTCACCAGATAAAATTGGTGGCAAAATATGATTCTTGTGGTAGTTTGTTATCAATGTGTTGAAATCGTCCCAACTCATCTTTGGTCTGTGTTTTTTCAAACAAGAAATTGAAGAAATCAGGTAAAACTTTTGATTATTTTTTTTACATTTTGAAGAAAAATAAAATGTAAATAAATGTAAATAAAACGAGAAGAGACGAGATTAAAAGATGGTTTTCCAGCTTGATGAAGAAGCGTTGCTTTCAGAAGAGTTCCAAAACAAGCTAACAGTTACTCCGATCCAAATTCCAATAACGGCACAACGATCAAGAAGAAGAAGTTCCAATAGAAACACGCCTCAGAACAGATTAGGAACAAGTTTCGAATTTCAAATTGATTCAAATTCTCAGATTCAGGATTCAATAGGTAAACCAAAACCATCAGATTTCCAACCTATTAAAGTATTGGGTGTTGGTTCATATGGGAAAGTTTTATTAGTGAAAGAAATTAAAACAGGTAAATTATTTGCCCAAAAACAGTTGAAAAAAGCATCATTGATCATTCAACCAGGTAAATCGGTTGAACGTACAATGACAGAACGTGAAATTTTAGAAAGTTGTGCAAATCATAAATCAATTGTTAAATTATTTTATTCATTTCAAGATGATTGTAAATTATATTTAATATTGGAATATTTACCAGGTGGTGAATTATTCCAGCATTTACAACAGGAGAAGTTTCTTAGTGAGGACAACGCTGCCGTTTATTTGGCACAGATCATATTGGGTTTAAAACATTTACATGGGTTAGGAATAGTTTATAGAGATTTAAAACCGGAAAATGTATTGTTAAATTCAGATGGATTTTTAGTTTTAACTGATTTTGGTCTGAGTAAAGTTGGACTGAATGATGAAGATGATGAAGGTGATGACGGGAAATGTACTTCATTAATTGGAACACCAGAGTATATGGCACCAGAAATCTTACAAAATATTCCATATGATTTTAAAGTTGATTTTTGGTCTTTAGGGTGTGTCATGTATGATATGTTGACTGGACAACCGCCATTTACGGGGAACAACAACAAGATAATTATGGATAAGATAGTTGCTAATAAATTGAAACTTCCCTTTTATTTATCAGCAGATGCTAAAGATTTATTAAATAAATTACTTAAAAAAAATCCAGATAAAAGATTAAGTGATTTTGAACAATTACAAGCTCATAGATTTTTCAGGAAAATCAGCTGGTCTGATATTTCAACCCATAATTTTATACCACCAATAGTGCCAATCATTACAGATCCAATTTTGGCAGAGAATTTTGATTCTGAATTTACTGATATGGAAATAACACCTGTGGGATCGTTTAAAAAGCAAGAATTTGATAAAGAAAATTTATTCCACGGGTTTTCCTACACTGACAACAACTTGAAACATATTTATTCCTAACATAAATAATTATTGCTACTTATACAACCATAAATTTATAAATTTCCCTTCTGTATGTAGCAAAAATGAAATTTTGGTTTTTATGTTTTTTTATGTAAAATTCTCACTTTGAATTTTGAGAAGAAAAGGAAAACAAAACAAAAAAAGTAGCGGGAAGAACAACGAGACGAACGACGCGGGAAGACAAACAGAAAGAAAGAGAAAGATAACAGAAACCACGCTGGAAAACATCCCTTTTGAATTAGAACCAGAAAACAAACGAGAATAATTCACACAAAAAAAAAAAAGTTACGATAATGAGACCATTCAATGCCGTGGATCCACAGCCTTTAGGCCACACAACTAGCCCATACAGCTCCAGACCTTCCTCAGCAGGTACTTCCTATACAACACAGCTCACATCGTCTCAATCGAATCAACTTCAACTTCAAAATCAAAATCAAACTCAAAATCAAACTCAAAACACCAGTAATAGTAATAGTAATGATTATTTCCCAGACTCCTTAACCAAATTTGTTCAATACTGTCATCTAAAGGCAACTAGATCCAATTTCAACGCGACTCAAATGGCGGAAATGCAAATTCAATTGAAGAGTTTAATTGAAAAAGCTCAACGTGAGAATAAAATCCAAACTAATGATTGGAGAAGTCAATCATTACCAATTTTCAAATCAAATACCGGTAAAGAATTGGTTTTAAGTTGTGATTTGAAGCATGAAGACAATATCAAGACGAAGAATAAAAAAGGAGGTCTGTTTGCGAGAATGAATACTAACCAAAACAGTCGTAGTCGTAGTAGTAAGTATGATTATAATAATAATATTAATGATGATGACGATGAAGAAGATTTATTGAAGTCAAATGAAAGAATGCAGAAAAGAGCGGCAAGATTTGAAAGAGAATTGGAGTATAAACCACAATTAGAATCGTATCATAATAAACCGGTTGATAATGTTGAAGATGAAGATGGATTAATTAACCAACCAGTTGTTGGTACATGTACTAACTTAGAAAAATCATATTTAAGATTAACTTCAGCACCGGATCCTTCAAAAGTCCGTCCATTACATATTTTAGAGAAAACTTTTGAATTATTAGTTTATAAGTTGAACAATAATAAAGATTTGAAATACCCATATTTTTGTGATCAATTTAAATCACTTAGACAAGATTTAAGGGTTCAATTGATTGAAAATGAATTCACTGTCAAAGTTTATGAAACACATGCAAAATTAGCTATTAAAAATAAAGATTTAGGGGAATTCAATCAATGTCAAAGTGTTTTAAAAAATTTATATGGAATTAAAACAATCAAAGCTGAAAATGAATTAGAATTTTTAAGTTATAGAATTTTATATTTATTATTAACTAAAAATTTTGGTACAATTTCATCAATAAGATTAAAATTAAGTAAAGAAAATGAATCCAATCCATTTATTAAACAAGTTTTAAAAATTTTTAAATCAATAATTAAAAATAATTATCATGAATTATTTAAACTTTATTCTGAAACCAAAGATACAACAAGAGATTTATTAGATTGTTTCATTAATAATGAAAGAATTAAAGCAATGGCTATAATTTGTTCAAGTTATAAGATTCTAAATATGGAATTTTTATTAAGTGAATTACATTTTAATAATGAACAAGAATGTCTTAAATTTATTTCTTTACAAAAATTAGATGAATTTATTGAATTGAAAAGTAATCAAATTTATTTGAATACGAGTAAAGCAAGATCAACTATTTTAAATTTTTTATCTAAAAATTCCAAAATTGATATAAAGGGACAAATTTAAGCATCATCATGATTCATTAATTAATCCTAAAATTGAAAAATTTAAATTATTTATACCATCAGTAGATAATTCAATATATTTGGCAATTTTTTTTTGGAAATTTGTAGAATTTAATAAATCAACGTCGTTGTCTCCATCTAATTCACCAATTTTAATAGGACCAAATTTTCTACCATCTAATTCATAAATTTGATTATTTTTAACAATAAATGAAATAAAATGTAATGAAATATTTTCTAAATCTTTTGGAATTTCACTATTATTTGAATCATTTGTTGCAAATTTAGTATATTCATTATTTAATTTCCCAATTAATTCTTCAATTTTAGTAGTATTATCATGGTTTTCTTTAAACTCTTTTAAAATTGGACTAATTTCAATTATTGATGACATATTTGACAAGATATGAAGCAATGCATACAGTCCACATGCATTACCAACAGTTTGTTTATACCAAATCACATCTGATTTAATATCATCACCATTAATTGGTTGATTTTTAATAAAATTTTCATAATTTTCAGTTATTGGGAATAAAACAATTGCATTATTTATTGGTTTGGGGAAAAAGGGTAAGAGTTCTGGATCTAATGAATAGATATCAATGAATGATGATGTTTTTGGTGCACCTAAATAATGTGCAAAAGAGGTGAATATTTCTGGGTTTGATTCTAATGGAATTAACATTTTAATAAGTAATTTAAATATTGTTGTTTTAACTTCTGCAAATGGATAAGAAACAAAAATTTTAAATAAAAGGAAAATTCAAAGTATTTCAAGTATTATGCTAGCATACAACTACATGAAGTGGAAATTTTAACTTTAAAGAGTTATTAAAAAGTAATTTATTGGATTTTTTTTTCAATGAGGGGGTTCTACATGGAAATATTGAAGCAATGATTAAGTTAATTCTTTTATTATTATGATTACAATTTGAATATAAGAGAAGAGAAGAAGAAAAAAAAAAGATGCATAAAAGAGAAGCTTCAGTTGATTTAGATAAATTACTACAAGTAACTAAAGAACCAACGATATTTGACCAACAACCATTAGATTTATCCAAATTTGCACAACAAAATTTCCATAAACCTTCATTAAAAAATATAAATTATAGTATTAATGATAAAATATCAAAAAATTTATATGATAAAGTAGAAATTGAATCATTAAATTTTGGAGTTAGTGAAGATGAAATGTTGGAATATTTTAAAAGAAGGAAAAGGGAATTAAAAGAAAAAATGGATCAAATTAAACAGGAAGAGAAAAGAAAAGGAGTTGTTTTTGATAATAATGATATAATTGATTTATATGCCGATAATTCTGGGGATCATATGATCGACATTGATGAGAATCCATTTCTTGATGAGAAAGAGATTAATGTACCGGCTTCAAGAAGAAGTTTATTACGGAGACCTAGTTTGAAATTATTAAGGAAATCCAGTTCATTGAGAGACTTGAAAGGAGGAGGAGGGAAGAATAGAAATTCCAATAGTTCAATACCATTTCAAAAAGAATGCCATTCAGTAGAAGACACATTGTTGGCAGATGAAGAATTTGGGGATTATACAATTGAATCTAAACGTACATCATTGAATTCTAAAAGAACAAGTTTTAATAGTGTTGGTTATAATTTTCCAACAACAGGAGGTGAATTTAAAAGTAATTTCAGTGTTTCACCAGTCAGTAAAAGATGGTCATTTGCACATGAACAAAGACAACAAGCAGTGTCTCCATTTAGAAGGTGAAAATATCTTTATATATTGTACATATCTTTATTGAGATTTGACACCTTTTAATTTTTGATGACTTATATATATGTCTGTCTTTAGTGAAATTTTTTCAAGTTTACTGAAATACTTTATAGCTTCACCAACACATGCATTGATTCATTTCAGTAGAATAATTTTCAATATATTAGTATTAATTATAGACGTTTATTAAGTTTAGATACGAGTTCCGGTTTTCATTTTAGTTTTTTCAGTCCACTGTTTCCGGTTGGTTAGGGGGCACACCACATATAACCAGATAGTAGACGTTTAATAGCAACTTTCTTTATCAAAGATACTGTAATGAACAAATTAATCCAGAGATTAAAAAAGGGAAGATGAAGTCAGTTAAGTTATCGTCTGGGTATTCAATGCCAGCAATCGGATTAGGGACTTGGTTATTAAGTCGCAGCATCACTTCCAATATCGTCCACCAGGCATTGAAATTAGGTTATAGACATTTTGATTCAGCAATTTTGTATGAAAATGAACGTGAGGTTGGTGAAGGTATTGCTAGATGGATAGGTGAAGATGAAGAACATAATAAAAGAGAAGATGTTTTTTATACGAGTAAACTATGGAGTTTCAACAATTATTCCCAGGCAAAACATGAGATTGATAAAGCTATTTCTGCAGTGGAAAGTTCATTAGGGTATATTGACTTGTTGTTGTTACATTCACCAATTGTTGGTCCAAAAGGTCGGATTGAGGCGTATTCTGCGTTACAAGAAGCTGTTGATTCAGGGAAAGTTCGGTCAATTGGAGTTTCTTCATGGGGAGAGCAGCATTTGAAGCAGTTGTTTGCATGGGATGGATTGAAGTACCCACCTGTTGTTGATCAGATTGAAGTTCATCCATGGTGTAGTAGAAGTGAATTATGTAAATTTATTCAAAAGCAAGGGATTATTGTTGAGGCATATTCACCTTTGGCACATGGAAGCCATAAACGTGATAAAGTTATTGATCAAATCGCGTCCAAGCATGGGTACAGTAGAGAGCAGGTGTTGTTGAAATGGAGCTTACAGCATGGGTATGTTCCATTGCCAAAGAGTAAGACGGTGAAATATTTGGAGGACAATTTGAAAGTATTTGACCTGGGAGATTTGAGCAGTGAAGAGATGGTGATGATTGATGGATTGAATATTGATCAGCCTACTGATTGGGAGTGTACTACAGCAGAGTAAGCTGCTTCTTTATCTTGATGATATTAATAGTTTATTAGTGTAGATGTGGCTAATTTAACTTCAGAAAACAAAATGTGGCTGGTGCAGTGAGGTCATGCTAATTGCAGTGCCAAGACGTGTCATAAAGCGGGGCGCGGTCACTCGCTGCAGCACTGCATGGCTTAACTTACCCTCCACTCATAAGTTGCAACTGTATAAATTAAAACTTTTCCCACAATAAAAATTCCTCATACTTTCTTTCAATTCCACAACATATTTTACAATACAAACCATCGGATTACCAGCGCAGACTCTTATCACCTCCGTGTGTACTGCGCACAAATGGCCGAGGGAAGAACAACTACTCAGTTCCCATGTATAATCTGGATGTTTCAGTTGTTTATTTATTTATTTATTTATATATTTATTGATGATCTATGAAACATTTCGGTTCGCTTGTGGGTGATATTTTATTCTGTCTAGCTTATATATATACTCTGTTTATACTCCATTCCATTTTATCCCTCTTTATAATTATCGATCTCTATATTCCAAATATTGTAATCTGTATATTTGTATGTAAATTTATTATTGAAGTAAAATATATCAAAAAAAAAAAAAAAAAACTCATCGTGCTATAAAAACAACAACAAGTGACAATGACAATACCCACAACAACAACCCTACCATCAAAACTCATTTTTTCATACCTCATAACTCTACGTATCTTCAATGCTTTAACAATCAAAACATTCTTCCAACCAGACGAATTCTGGCAATCTTTAGAACCTGCTCATCATTTCATTTACAACTACGGGTATCTGACTTGGGAGTGGCAATTAGGTCTAAGAAGCTTTTTACACCCACTACTATTCTCATCAGTTTACAAGCTGTTACAAATAATGGGGATTAATGACACTCAAACAATCATCATCGCACCAAAATTATTACAAGCTTTATTTGCCTCCATCGGTGATTTATTTATTTATAAATTCATCTACAATTACACTGGCAACGAAACTACTGCTAGATTTGGTTTATTGGCCACAGTCATCAGCTCATTTAATTGGTTCTTCATAACAAGAACTTTCTCAAACTCTTTGGAATATACTTTAGTGGCTATAGCTTTAACTTATTGGCCTTGGAATTTTAGTAAAATCAATTTTCTTCATTTTAGAATCAGTTTGTTGTTTGCAGGCTTATCTATTGTTATTAAACCAACAAACATGTTTATATGGTTAACTTTATTCATTACAACATTAAATTTTAAAAAATTCACTAAAAATGAATTTGGCCTAATATTAAATTCAATCTTTTTAACAATCATTGTGCTTATTTTATCAGCATCAGTTGATTACATTTATTATGGTAAAATAATTTTTCCATGGTTTAATTTCATTAAATTTAACCTAACTTCAAATTTATCAAAATTTTATGGTTCATCTCCTTGGAATTTCCATTTTTTACAAAGTTTACCAATTTTATTAACAACTTTCTTACCATTCACTATAATTGGTTTCATTTATTACCCTAAAAACCAATTGAAAATCGTCACTATAATTAATTTATTAATATTATCTTCAATTGATCATAAAGAATTTAGATTTTTATTCCCATTAAAACCAATTTTATTATTATTCACTGCATACACTTTCCATAAATTTTACATCAATTTTAAACATTTCAATAGATTACTTTACTTCATCATCATAATTAATTTCATAATTTCATATTTCACAACTCAAATTAATGAATCTGGTGTAATGAAATTAATTGAATATATCAATACAGATCCAGATATTCAATCACTTGGGTTCCTAACACCTTGTCATTCAACTCCATGGCAATCTCATATCCATAACAAAAATTTAAATGATAATTCTTGGTTTTTAACTTGTGAACCTCCATTACATTTATTGAATTCAACAACAACAAATTCAAATTCAAAACTATTAGATGATTATAAAGATGAATCTGATATTTTTTATCAAGACCCTGTGAAATTTTTATATCAAAATTTCCCACCTCCTTTCAATCCAAAATTATCAACTCCAGGTAAACATTATAAATATAATTGGCCAACTCATTTAATAATTTTCCAAAATTTAGAAGAAATTATGGATGATTATTTAATTGATTCCAAATATCAGAAATGTAATAGAATTTTCAATAGTTACTACCATTGGGATGAAAGAAGAAGTGGTGATTTGATTGTTTATTGTAAATGGCCATGGGAATAAACTATCCATCCATTTTATATAACATTAATTATAATTCCCATTTGGATTCATTAACATCAAATTTTTTCTGTAGAATTTCTTCTTTATTTTCAACTGAATAATGTTTACCCAATAATTCAATTGATTGATTTCTAGATTCTTTAAAATGTTGTAAAATTTTCAAATTTTCTTCTTCTTTACTATTTTGTAAAGATTTCTCTAAAATTTGGAAAATTTTAAAAGCTTGTTTCCAATTTTCTTCCCTAATATACACATCAAACAATCCAATCATACAACTAACATCATTAACTTCATAACCTAATTTAAACCATTCTTTTGCTTTCGGTAAATTATTGAAATAATTTAATTCTAAAAAACCTAATTGTTGGAATGATTCTTTTAAACCTTGACTTGCACTCATTTCAAAATGATACCTTGCTAATTCACAATCTTCTGAATTTAATTGGCCCAAATAATAATGACTTTCTGAAATCTTATCAATTGGTCCTAATCTAATTGATTTGGTGAAAAATTCTTTACTTTTAATTAAATCTGGTTTTTTAAAATATATTAATCCAATTGATTTACAAACTTCTGATGCTAAGAAAGTATCATCTTCAATCTCCAGAAATTTCAAATAAAATTCAAGTGCTTTATCAATCATTCCATTAGTAAAACATAAATCTCCACTTAATTTATAACTTAATGCATTCTTAATCTCTAATAAATTTTTAATCAATTCCCTAGCATAATCTGTCTCTTTCCCATTTTTACTTATTTCTTCATACGCTAAAATCGCAATAGCATCATTATTCCCATATTCTGCTGCTTTTTCAACCAATTCATTTTCTAAATCAACCAAATTTTTATTTATTGTTTTACTTTGAATCCGTATAGTCTCCAAAACTTTCTTCATAATCATTAGATCAGATCCATTAATATAGCTAGGCAGTGCAACATCGTTTGAATTCAAACCATTATAAATGATTTCATAAGTTCTGTATAGTTTATTATATGGATGCCTACTTTCAAGATCAAAAAGGATTCGATTGATCACTCTTTTTGGCGGAATGATATCGTAGATCGGTGGGCGTAAATGTGAAATAAATCTTCTTCCAAGCTTGCTGCTCAACATTGTGTTCTGTTTTTCTGTTCTTCTGCTCACTGCTCAGTATCAAGAAATAAAAGAAGAAAAAAAAGGTTGATTTTTTTTTTTTTACCAGTTTTCTTTTCTATAAACAAAAGAGAAATGTTGAAAAGATTGTTTCATTGTTCGGCTCGTTTAGCAGCAGCTGATTATTCTCATGCTGTGATAGGTGCAGGGGTAGTTGGGATAGCTATAGCAGCAGAACTAGCTAAAAATTCAGGCAATTCTGTGATTTTAATTGAAAAAAATAATAAAATTGGTCAAGAAACTTCATCAAGAAATAGTGAAGTTATTCATTCTGGGATTTATTACCCACCTGACTCATTGAAGACACGTTTATGTATTGAAGGTAATCAATTGATTTATGAAACTAAAAGAAAAGGCGTGGAATTGAATAAATGTGGGAAATGGATTGTTGCACAAACTGATAGAGAAGATGCTTACATTGAACATTTACATCATAAAGCTAGAGATTTAGGACTCAAAACGGAATTGATTCCAACTTATAAAGGGAAATATATCGAACCTGCAGTACAAGCAGAAAGAGGAATTTTATCTGTGGACAGTACAGGAATTGTTTCTGCACATTCTTTGATGGATTATCTTCACACTGAATTCACGGATAATGGTGGTGAGACTGCTGTTGCTTCACAAGTCACAGGGATCACAAGAAACTCAAACAATTCCGGTTATTTATTAGAAGTGACTTCAAATCAAGAAGAAAATTCAAATGTTACTATAGAAGTTGATAATGTTGTTAATTCTGCTGGGTTATACGCTGATAAGATCTCAAACATGTTACTACCATCAGATCGTCATATCCATTACCATTATGCAAAAGGAACTTATTTCAGTTTGAACAGTTCTTTCCCTCAAGTGCGCAGATTGATTTATCCTGTTCCTCCAAAAGGTATTAAAGGTTTAGGAGTCCATCTTACTTTAAGTTTAGACGGACAAATCAAATTCGGTCCTAATGTGGAATGGGTCGAGCATCCTACAGATTACGAACCATCATTAGACACATTGGATGCTTCTTATGAACAAATACTGAAATATTTACCTCATGTAATGAAAGAAGATTTGAATCCAACTTATAGTGGAATTCGTCCAAAACTTGCAGGTCCAGATAATAACGATTTCCATGATTTTATAATTAGAGAAGAAGCAGGGTTCCCAGGGTTTGTTAATTTATTGGGAATTGAAAGTCCTGGATTGACTTCATCAATGGCAATTGGTAAAATGGTTGCTAATATGTATAAATGAAGGTATAATATTGTAGACAGAAAAAATATTTTTTAAAAAAAAATTAAATAATTGTAGATTTTATGAATTGTTGTACCAATGATGGAGATTGTTCGTGAAGTTGTTGAAGCGTGCAGTCATGGGGAAAAGATAAAGAAGTTGAGGAAATGTGTTGATCAAGCAGGAATCGATTCACCAGTTTTTTTGGTTCCAAATGGTGAAGAATTGGAGATTTTATTGTTTAAATCAACCATACTGAAGATGTTTAAATATTGCCATGATGTGTTCAATTCGAAGTTAGAATGTGTGGATTATGATAACAGAGAAGAAATGGAGCAGATGTATTATATCACCAGTGGACTAATGATAACAACACCTTCGAATTCAACAGCTGTATCAACTCATTACAAAATTTGTTTACAAAAAATGAAGTCAATTGAAGATTCTTCGTTTATTAAACACGAATTACAATTCATATCAACATTATTAACTTCAAACATGAATAAAGTCAACGCTTCCTCATTAATATGGACACTATTGCGGAAAATCATTTTCTATCAAACACAAAAAACTTCAATTGATTGGAATTGGTTGGTTCAAATTGTGATACGATCAGGTGAGATACATCCAACAAACTACTACGCATGGGATTTTCTCAATTGGAGTGTACGGTATCTACAAAATGATAGCAACAATAACAAGACTATTTCTCAAATTGAACAACAAGTTTGGAATTGTTGTAAAAAAAATTGGAATGATTCATCAGTTTGGTTTGCAATTTATAATATCTATTCTAGTGTTGAGATACAGAAAAGTGTTAAACTGGACAAGATCAGAACAATTTGTGAGTTTATTCACTCAAAACAAATTGCATTTGAAGCACCATTCAATTCTTTAAGAAATTTCATTGCAAATTATTGTGATAATCAACAAGATAAACAAGTTATAATAGAGCTTTTGAATTTGATAATTGCGAAGAACGAATCCAAGTTTCAGAGATTTAATTTGATATCACATAAATCATGGTTTGAAATGGATTTAGAAATTAAAATGAATGAATTATTGAAACAAGAAATCACTTGCTGGTTTTATTTTAATGAATTGGTACGATGGGTTGAGAGCTTTGTATAGTTCCCTAAACTGAACACTGATTATTTGGAAACCGATTACATTCATGATACATCCGCCTAATGAATGTTATTGGTATGTAATAATTAATAATCAATATTTGATAATTTGAATTATATTAAGTAAAGTTTATGGCGGACATTTTCAATTAAATTTGCATGGTAACAGTTTTCATGATATTGCAATTGTGAAGCTGTTATAAGTTATATAACAGCAAATTTATACGCCATTATACCAACTTTCAACAGGATAATTCAACTTAGTAATTTAATTATAAATTCAACGGATTGGAATTTGGTATTAAGTTTTAACTCTAAATTAATTTAGTTAAACCTAATATAACTTCTAAAAGTTTAGGACAAAATTCAAATCAGCAGCTCTAATTTTCAAACCTAATTACGACATTAAACATGAATACATTTCTAGTACATACTACATACTATAAGTAAGTAGTACACGGTTGACGGACATCGGAAGAGCCAGCAGCCTACTAGCAATTTTAATATGCAATTGACAAGTTTTCCTCAGTTCATCTTCAAGATTGAAAATGAAGCCACCGGAAAAACATTTAGTGCAGATCGGAAGGAAAGTTTGCTGTTTCAATACAAGCTGGAAGCACAAGTTTAATAAAAGCTATTTTGATATTTTCAACCTTCTCCATCATTCAACATCCAAAACCTATCAGCTATACACTAAATATTTAGCCTTGACTCCTGGATTTTGGCTTTGGCCCGTCCAGGCTGCCTTACAATTTACAAATATTCCATCAAAGTTCAAGATTCAACCGGCACAAATAGCCTTGTCAAACCACTTTCTTCAAAAATTTGAGCAATTGCATTAATTTGCATATATTTTTCCGGACTTCCAAATTCCAATGTCCTTTTTTTCCAGTCATTTCAAATTTGGGACATAATTTTTTACTCCAGAATCCAGCAAATAAGTAAACGGCCCATGGGGAAAATCCTCAATGCATTACTCGACCTCCGGGAACATTAAAAGTCTCCAGATATTTGCGCTCAGTTGTCTCTTTTATTGTTTTTTTTCCCACTTGCATCTCTATGTTATGGAAAAACTTTATTCCATTGGGATGGGAAAAACTATTTAAATAGCAAAGTTTCCAATTAATTAACTCTATTGTTTCTAAAGTGTTTTTTCTACAAATACCTATATCACAAATACTTCATACAAAAAAATGTCTGCTGAAGATCATGAAAACCTAAGCTCAGGTGTTTGGACTCCAGCTAAATCTACAGAATCAAATTCTTCTTTAAGCAATGAACTACAAAAAGAGCAAGAAATTATTCCTACCAAACCTTTAAGTTCTTACCTTGGTGTCTCCATATTATGTTTAATGGTTGCTTTTGGTGGGTTTGTCTTTGGTTGGGATACTGGTACCATTTCAGGTTTTGTTAATCAAACTGATTTCATTAAAAGATTTGGTCAACAAAATCATCAAGGTGGTTATTATTTATCAAAAGTTAGAACTGGTTTAATGGTTTCTATTTTCAACATTGGTTGTGCCCTTGGTGGTTTAACTCTAAGTCCTCTTGGTGATAAAATTGGCCGTAAATTAGGCTTAATGTTTGTTTGTGTTGTTTACATTGTTGGTATCTTGATTCAAATTACCTCTTTTAACAAATGGTATCAATATTTCATTGGAAGAATTATTTCCGGTTGGGGTGTTGGTGCTATTGCTGTTTTATCACCAATGTTAATTGCTGAATCTTCTCCAAAAGCTTTACGTGGTACTTTGGTTTCTTGTTATCAATTAATGATTACATTTGGTATTTTCTTAGGTTATTGTGTTAACTATGGTACAAAAGTTTATCACAATTCTGCACAATGGAGAATTCCTCTTGGTTTATCGTTCTTATGGGCTTTACTTATGATTTTCGGTATGTCTTTTATGCCAGAATCACCAAGATTCTTGATTGAAATTGGAAAATTTGATGAAGCTCGTAAATCCATTGCTAAATCTAATAGAGTTGATACTGAAGATCCATTAGTTTATGCTGAAGTTGAAGCTATTCAAGCTGCTATTGAATTGGAAAGAGCTGCTGGTAATGCCTCTTGGGGTGAATTGTTTACTGGTACTCCAAAGATTTTATACCGTGTTATTTTAGGTATTATGTTACAAAGTTTACAACAATTGACTGGTGATAACTACTTCTTTTACTACGGTACTACTATTTTTAAAGCTGTTGGTTTAAACGATTCTTTTGAAACTTCTATTGTTTTAGGTATTGTCAATTTTGCTTCTACTTTTGTTGGTTTATACGTTGTTGAAAGATTCGGTAGAAGATTTACATTGTTAAGTGGTGCTGCTGGTATGATTGCTTGTTTTGTTGTTTTTGCATCTGTTGGTGTTACTAGATTATACCCAGATGGTATTGATGCAGGTACCACCTCTAAAGGAGCTGGTAACTGTATGATTGTTTTTGCCTGTTTCTACATCTTCTTCTTTGCTTACTCTTGGGGTCCAACTGTTTTCGTTGTTTTATCAGAAACTTACCCAATTAGAATTAGATCCAAAGGTATGGCTTTAGCTGGTTCCTCCAATTGGTTATGGGGATTTTTAATTTCATTCTTCACTCCATTTATTACTAATGCTATTAACTTCTATTACGGTTATGTGTTTTTGGGTTGTTTATGTTTTGCATTCGTTTATGTTTTCTTTATGCTTCCAGAAACTAAAGGTTTGTCATTAGAAGAAGTCGATGAAATGTATGCTTCAAATGTCAAACCATGGTTATCTCATAATTGGAAACCAAGTCAAAAATATACTCAACAACATGCTTACCACAAAGCTCAATCAGCTCAAGTTGAAGATGCCGAAAAAGCTTTAGAATCTGCTTAGACTACTAGCCTTGTTTGATTTTTTATAATTGAGCCGAATCAATTGATTCTTTATGATTTGATGAATACTTTAATACAGAACACATAATAATTACCCATATATTAGTATAGATTTTACAAAGTTTACATGATTTTAATAATATTATATAATGAATTCCAATATCATGTTCTTATTGGTTATTTCTAATGCTTTATACAGCTTATGTAGTCTACAGTTAACAAAACTGTAGTTCCAATATTCATCTATTAAGTTCAAAAATTTGAAAAAATTGCATAATATATGGTTCATAAATTATCATGAAACACCTCATCTGATGAATTTGAGTTTGGTTCAATTAAAAAACTTTTATTACCCATCATATGTTGTTGTCTTGTAGGAGAATACTCTACTGGTGATAATGACATTGAATCAATATTGAAGGAACTATTGACTTCAATTGATTCTAAAGCTGGTGATTTCAATACTGCACTAGAAGTTGCTGCTGAACCTAATTCTTCAAATTGTGAAATCTTTTTAACTGGATGTTGGTAATTTGCTAAAGCTTGTTTCAATTTCAAAATTTCATTGTTAGCTTTAAACAATTCATTTTCTTTTGATCTTAAAGATTGAGAAATATGGTTATTTAATTCCAAAACATTTTCAATTAATCTGAAATCAACTTTAATTCTTTCATGAATTTGGTTTGAAACTTTAATGTGATAATCAACCAATCTAGTCCAATCTTCCAAAGTAATGGATGATTTACCTTTCACCATTTCCATCAATTGCTTCTTGGATAATAGAGAACTTTCATCAATACCTGCTTCTGTTAATAATAATTCAGTTATTTTCAACTTTTCTAATAAATATTCGTCTGACACAAATGATGAAACGTCTGTTGGTGAATCATTATCCTGATTGTTAAAAATATTATAAGAATCAATCGAAGGAATGACTTGTGTTTGGTAAAGAGGTTTTTCAACAGTGATTGGTGAGAAAGAAACAGTGGATTCTGAATCAGAGTTGGCTGTTGTTAAATTTTCTTTATTAACATGTTTACCAGATTGACCATTTTCTGTTGGTTGAGATGGAGAGCTGTTACTAAACAAACTAGTCAATTTGAATGCAGTGGTAGTGACAATGTTGCTTATTTGGTTTGGGCTGAATCTTTGTGAAGGTGCCACTCTTAAAGTTGAATTTGCAGAGCGTGATTTGCCAGCTTTTAAAATGATATTTGTTGGTTCATTAGTTTGATATGTTGCATGCTGGGCAAATGAGATAGTTGGTTGGGCATAACCTGGAAGTGAGCTGTCATGATATAACGCTGACTTTGAATTAGGTCTTGATCCAGCTCTTGAGTTTTGTCTTGAAACTGTTTTTGGAGGATTGTTTCTAAAAGATGACCTTGAAGAGCTTCTGCTGATCGGCATCTTTGTTTTTGTATTTTCAATTTGCACCGTCTGCTCATTCCAAAAAATGTTAAAGTTGTCAATTATATCCATTGATCTTCGTTTTAAAGTCTTGAGTTGGTTTTGTGTCAATAATTATAGTAAAACCGGAATTTCACACCCAAACAAGAAGCAGCTCAAATTTTGTAGCACTTTAATTGATCTATGATCTATTTGATATATTTCAAAAAATTGATCTTGACTAGTCACTAATATACGTTTCAATCTCTCAATCAATATCATCAATGATCACATGGTTTTCAAGGACATATAATAATTAATTTAATTAAAGCGACTCAAACTTCTCTCAAACTTCACCATTTTTCTTCAAACAAAAACTGAAAATCACTTCCAAATCCTTAATATTCTCGTCTTCTAACCCATTCAGACTCATCCTTCTTGAAACCAACTTGTTTTGATCCTTAAATAAAACTTTCAGTCATAAACAAAATCCAAACACCATTTTTTTTTTTTTTTTTTT
>JAJMDW010000210.1:0-67857 GCA_030573755.1 Starmera amethionina
TGTTTATCTTTTCTTCTTTTGCCACCGCGTTTTTTTAGTGATCCACCATAGCGCTTCATGTCTACTGTCAACACGGCGCTTTCACAGCTTATAGGTAATCTACAAACAAATGCATACATTAATCATTTCAATAAATCAATATTAACCTTGTCAATTCTTTTAGAAGCTAGTGACGCATTAACCATCAGGATCGAATCGTCCAAAGATTTACAGAAAGTCGATACAGACTCCATTAAGTTTAATGTAGACTCTGTGATACCAATGGCTGAGCGCTACGAGCGTTTGTTTAGAACTTCTCCATTAGATGGGTCTATTGTTCCGGAAATGGTGTCAAAACTAGAAGTTACTGGTTTGTGTCAAAAAATACCCAGTTTATCAAACATTCGGTTTATGAATCAATTAACAAAGGTGCGAAGCTGTAAAACTTTGGAATATTGCCGTTATTACAGGAAAAACGTGTCCTAATGATTTTAAAACGGTAATATCTACAAGTGAGTAAAAGCAAGATTTTGAGAAATTCAGATAATAACATTTTGAAAGTGAAGTATTTTTCATGTCTCCTACTTTCGATACATGATTTTGCAAACTCTTCAATTTTAGGGAAATTCAGATTAACAAATTGCATTTATAAAACTTTATTGAGTTCAACAGATGTGAAGGATTTGAAATTAGCAAACAAATTACAAGATCATTTGGATCGCGTATTTAAAAGTTTGGAATCAGCTTCAAATCAGTTTGATGAATCTACTTTTAAAAATTTCATTAACTTACAGGCTGAGTTATATCTATGTAAAATTAATTTATCTCTACAGGAAAATGACTATCAAATGGTTATCTTTTATGAAAAAAAAGCCCAATTGATTGAAAATACAGAGTTTTTGCATCCTGAAACAATTGCTG
Source organism: Starmera amethionina (assembly GCA_030573755.1). Lineage (NCBI taxonomy): Eukaryota > Fungi > Ascomycota > Saccharomycetes > Phaffomycetales > Phaffomycetaceae > Starmera > Starmera amethionina. Next base: position 901 of record JAJMDW010000210.1, read on the forward strand.
AACTTTTGAGAATTTATTACAATAAGTCGTTGGAACTATTCGAACTGAAAAAAATTGATGATTTGTATCCAATTCTAGAAAGATCAATTTCATATTTCCAATGCTTCAACGATTCTAAAACTTATGACACAATAATGATTTCAATTTATGAATTATTGATAAGAAGCTTATTATCAACGGATTCGTCCACAATTTTTGCTAAGATTGATAAGGCTAAAGAAACATTGAAAAAAATGGAAAATAAATTCGGCAATTCTGTTGAATATTTTGAACTTGCTGTTTCAGTATTAAATCACGAAAACAGTACGTTTGATGATGAGCAAGTTGAAGAATTGTTAATGAGAATGGTCATGACTGTGGAAACTGATAAAAATTTTGATCAAATTATTTCAGTTCTAAGAAATTATTCTGCAACCAAATGTGAAATTTCTTTAAGATGTTTTGAATACTTATTTAATAATAAATTGAACCCTCATGAAAATCACACTGAATTAGAAAAAGCTTTTGTATCTACAATCCACTTATATACAAAGCTATCACCAAATTCATCAATATCACCAATTCCAAATTTGAAGATTTTTTTAAACAATTCAGAGAAAGTTTTTACTAGACCAATTTCCAATAATTGCTCATGCTCAATAACTCCAATTTTGTGGAACCATGGAAAAACTCTTGTTAAACAAGAGAATTTACTAGAGGCAGTTAGTTGGTTTGAATTATCTTTACATAGAGTTTTATCAGTTATTCCAGTAAATGCAGGAAAAATTGAAAGAGAATTACAAAAAAGTTATATTCAACTAGAACAATGGGATAAAGTTCTTGATATTTATGAGAAAATGGATACCGAAAACCAAAGAAATCTATTAACAAAGTTTTATATGTTCAGGTATTATTCAATAAAACAAGATGAGAGAAATTTAAAAAAGTTTGTTAATTTGATTCAAAACTCAAATGAAACCAAAACTGTCCCAATAATTTCATTAGCCATTAAACACTCACCATCAATTCAGATTACTATTGACTTAATTAACAGCTTATTTGATAAATTGTCAACTTCAAACTCAAATGACTCAAAAATCTGGAATTTTCCAATTCAACAAACTTTACAAACAGTGATCCAATTGATTTTGAGTGAGTTGGATAAAAATGATATTATTTCACAATATAAAGAATATTTAAACACATTGATTAAACTATTCTTAGAAACTAATAAATTGATTTTAAATACCAACTACACTCAAAATAACAATTACTCAATTAATGAGATTGAATGGTTTTCATCAAGAGCTTATAATCTAAGCAAAAAATGTCTTTGCGATGGTTTATATACTGAAGGTATCAAATTTGCAGAAATTTCAATCTTTTTGCAGAAATCAATTAAAGATGATATCAGTATTTCTAAAAAAATTGAGAATAAATTATGGGAATTTAGGAGTAAAGTTTTATTAATTGGCTGTAAAATGATGCAAACAATCAACGGTACAGAACTCGAATGGAACTCGATTAGAGAAATCATTTTAGAATTTAAGATTGAAATTGATCAATTTAAAAAAATTAACGAAAATTTAATTGAGTTTGAAACCTTCATATTAAATTTTGAGAAAATTCTTAAACCTTTAATCATTTATCATTTTGAAATAAATATTAGAGTGAAATTATGGGATGAAGCTATAACGGTTTTGAAAAACGTCAATTACTATTTAAATGAATCAAATCAGATTGAAGTTGATGAAGTTTTAAATAATTTGATTTTCATTTATTCTTCTAAAAAATCAATAGATACGGGTTTTGATTATTCAAATATGATTTCGTTACCAAATAAATTTCAAATGGGTAAAATTATTTTAGAAAGACATATTAATTTATCATCATCAAACGAATTGATTAATTCAAAATTTGAGAATTTAATTAGATGGATTAGATTAATTTTGAAATGTTGTTTTGAAAATGAAGATGAAAAGATATTTGAAGAAGGGTTGCTATTGTTAAAACGGTTTGAGATTTTTTTAAGAAATCAAAAATTAGTACGTATGTTTTCCCAATAACATTAATTACTTAAAAACTAACATTTTTTTTTGGCGCAGAATTCAAATAATTTACTTCCAGTTCATGAAATTCAATGGATTTCAACTCTGTGTTGGAACTTCGGAATAAATAGGACTTTGTAAGTTAAACCAAGATTTTTTTTTTTTATCAAATTAGGGATATTTAGGATGTATGAAAATGTCATTTTTTTTTAACTTGGTAAAACCTGGGGAAATCAGGATCTTTGAAAATTACAAGCATTTTTGACATTTCAGTTTTCATACAACCGAACTTGAGGACAAATTTACTAACACATATGATTAGCAATAATACATCGTTTGGTGATTCGGATATTAAACCAAATATTGGACTCAAGTATTTAGAAATTTCATTGAAATTTGCAAATTTCACAAATGAAAGATTTGAGAAAACGTTAATTGATTTATTTTCGGAAATTAAATCTCAATACAAGAATATAAATTGAAAAACCCGAAACTACTAATTATTAAACCTATGAATTCAATTATGTACACTGAATTAAGTACTGAATTTGATTGTAATATTTTATATGATGTAGTTATGTTTTCCATCCCAATAATTATTCAAATGCTTTCCTCTAAATCTATTACTTATTCCGGTTTTAACTTCAATTTCATCTAATAATCTAATAATCACTTTATGCTCATCTTCATGAGTTAATAATTTACCAGCAATCCATAAACATTGAGAACCACAAAGAACCATTTCATTATGTAAGCTGATTCCACAAATTTGTTTTGCATGCCATGGGATCGGCATACCAGTATTTAATTTATAGGATCTTGGTTTTTGTTGTAGTAATAAGATGGTAACGGCATGATATAATTGATTTGCTAATGCAGAAGTTGAAGATTCAAAAAGAATATGAGGGAATGGAGATTTTTCAAATTCTAACAGTGGATGTAATTCTTGAGGTTTTGTCATGTTCCAATTTTGTAAATTTTGGAAATGTTTCGACCAATCATTAACAAAGTTTGTTGAAGAGTCTTCAGTTGAAATTAATTGAGAGATTTCAAAAGTTAAAGAAACAATTGTTTGGAAATGATTTGAAGTTGATGATAATTGTAAAGGAAATTTTGAAAGTAAATTTTCCTCAGTTAATGCAGTATAGTTAAAATCTATTAATGAACAAAGACACCAAATTGTTTTGATTGTGGGAGAGTTTGATAATTCTGATAGATTGAAACTATTGATATAATTGAAAAATGGAACTAAGTGATTTGGTCTTGATAGACAAGCTTCACTTAATGATATATTGAATAGAGTTAGAATGACACAAGTTGCTAAAGATTCCAAAGAGTTATGATTATTTTGATCTGTAATCAAATGATGAACTGAATTTTTAAACAATATAAAAGGTTTTTCAATACCATTTGAAAATCTTTGAGTTGAAAAATCATTACCATAACTTTCTAATGAGATCGAACTCAAAGCATACATTGCTAATCTTAAAGCTTTTGAATTTTTTGATAGTTGAGGTAAAATAGAAGTAAATATATTTGTATGAAGAATATCAAATTTTGGAGCAATGTTATTGATGAAAGTTCTCATTAATGAAATTTCTTCAATGTCTGTTAATAATTGATTAATTGATTTAATTTCACAAGTGTCAAAATTTTGTAAAATTGTAGAATTTGATTGATTATTTAGGAAATTGTTTAATAATTTCTGAGAATCATTAATTCTTGAGACTTGTTTTGTTAATAGAGCTCTTAGATGTATTCTTGATTCAGCTTCTGATAAGGGAGAAGTAAAGTTTGCAAGGTGTGATGGTTTTGAGATGTTTAAAGTGGAGCTGAATGTACTAGTTTGATCTGTTGTGACGCTTTCATTATCATAAGATTTTCTCAAATTCCCAATTGAAGAGTTGTTAATGCTGATGTTATTTGGATTGGTAAGATTTGATTGATGATCTTGATTCAGGAGATTGTTTAAAGGTAGACGAGGGAATGCCTCCACTGAACCTCTTCTTAGTATATGACTTTGTTGCAGTGGTTGTTGAGGGTAATTGGAGGACAAAGAAAATGGTAGTAAATCTGTAGTTCTTAGTAGATCTTGAGTTGGTTGTGCTATAATATTGTTTGTGAAATTAGCAGGGGATGGAGGGTGGTATTGATGTTGCTGTAGACTTGGGAAATCACTGAGTTTCTGTTTTTTTAGATCGTTATTGAGTGGACGTGAGTATATCTGGTAATTATTTGGCAAAGGTTTGGAGATAGATGGAGTGTCATATAAATTTTGTGAAGATGAGACGATTGGTGACGAGGAAGAAGATATAGCAGGGGTATTGGTATTAGTATTGGTATTAGTATTGGTGGTGGTAGTAGTACTAGTAGCACTAGTAGTATTTGAAGATGATGGAGTTGCAATAGCTGTAGTGGAGCCTCTTCTAGAGGCCGAAGTCTTTAATTTTGGAGTAGGCCATTCGCACACTTCGTTTTTGAAGACACAAGCTTTGCAGACTGGTCTGGTTTCATCGCACTTTTTGTGTTTGCGTCTGCAACAGAGACAGCCAGTTCTGACACGCTTTCTGATGGTTTTAGTTTCAGTCATTGCGATGAATATTATAGCTGTGATATAAGCTGCACCAATTATCAACTAGCCTCACCGACTCTCGAGCCTCAGAAGAGGAAAAATGAGTGTTTTATACTGCTGGTGAAATGTCCGAAGAGTTTTTTTTTTTAATTTATTTGATTTTACGGTCAGCAGACATTTGAGATTTGTCCATTTTTCTGTGGGAAATTTGTCCCAATTTGTGTGATTTCAGGACTTAAGAATCTGGGGAAATTGCCCCACGAATTCATGTTGAATCGGCAGGAACAACTCGGACAAAGATAGGCTATAAAATTTAAAATTTAAATTATATGTTATTTCACGTGACACGTCTAGAGATGATTTTAACTTTATGTATTGAGTATTAAGTAATTTACAAATTGATCTATGTAACAAAACAATATATAATAAATATCCAAATCACACAAATAATCTAAATTGATGAAAATCACGATTCACGGCTCACAAAAGACTCAACTTGATATTTAATTGTAACCCAAGTGGCAACTAGTACATCAAGTTTCTGCTGCAACTATATTTTACTACAAAAATTAGCTGTAGCCTTAATAATTGTTCGCTGTTCTAGAATATTTGGAAGCACTTACAATCACGTGACATACCACATGACTTTCAAATAGCAGATAACACTACCTATATGTAAGAGTGATACATATTAACCAGTGATGTGTTACATCAACTAACAGTCTTAACTCTCCTCTTCTTCACAGAAGGCCCACAATTCTTTAGGCTCCAAACACCTTGCTCAAATTCAACCAGACTTCCTTTCTTCTCGTACAAATACCGTATAAATTTCTCGTATTCACCAATATTATACTTCAACTTCCCATTGATTCCCAACTCACTCAACACCCATTCTGCTGCCTCATCACTGAAAAATGCTGGTGCCCTTAATCCACCAACACCATCCATTATCGATAATATCAAAGATCCTGTAGCTGGTCCAACTCCTCGCAATTCAGTAATTAATTTAATACTTTGCTTAATTATTGCAACATAATCATCCACATCATCAACTTCAGCATCTTTCAATTCCCTTAGCTTTTTGAAAGCTGCTTTACTCACTTTTACAACATCTTCTTCTTTATTCTCTGCTATCAGTTTCCTCAATGTTGGTCTAAACTTTCCTCTTTTTCCGCATCATAGTTAGTGTTGTCTCTTCATATCATTACTACGCATCGCATCACTTACAGTTTCCATTCCATCAACTTCACCAATTCTGCTTTATCTATGAAATACTCTTTTCTTTCCCCAATGATCTCTGGTAACTTATTTAAACGCCAATCTTCCAGTTCTTTCAAGTCCCCAAACTTCTCCTCCATCACCTCAGCATAAAGCCCATTCTCAATCGCTTCGTAAACCTCTTCGTCGAGCATTTCCCTCTCCTCTAATCTCGAAGTATTTCAGTTTTCAACTCCTTCACTTCAAAGTTCAGTGTCAAAAAATCAGTCATAAAAATATTGCATGTACATAAAAAAAAAAATAATAAAAAAAAAAGAATAATTTTCTCCTTCAACAACTTTACAACTGTTAACACCAACTGGAATCATGTCTCTTCAACTCTTCAGCGACAAAGGAAAGTCCAAAAAAGCGTTAGCAAACAATATCAAATTGGCCATCGCTTCTCATGTCTACAAACAACCACTCACTTCTGACCATGATGAACCTTCTTTATTATTGAAAGACCCATCAACTGGTTTCCAATTAATTGAACCAAATGCTATTGTTAAATATTTAGCTAAAGATTTCACAAAATCTGAATTGGTTGACTTTGAAGAAGATGTGTTATCCAAACAAACCCAATTACCATCATCAACTTTACCAACTGAACCAACTTCAATTACTCCTTCTTCAATTATTTTATTTGCTTCTGCTTATATTTTAGACAATTCTATATATCCAACTTTCCAGTCATTACCAGAAGTTAAATTAGGTTTAGAACAAGCAATTGCCATTTCTCATTTAGAACGTGAGAAAGAAACTTTCACCGGAGTTCAAAAAATTCTATCAAATTTCTCAATTCAAAATCAATCTGATGAAATTTTACCTGATCCTTCCAAGAAAAACATCATTATTACTTCTGCTTTACCTTATGTTAACAACGTCCCACACTTAGGTAACATTGTTGGTAGTGTCTTAAGTGCAGATATTTTTGCTCGTTACTCAAAAGCAAGAAATTATAATGTTTTATTTGTGTGTGGTACTGATGAATATGGTACTGCTACTGAAACTAAAGCGTTGGAAGAAGGTGTTACACCTCGTGAATTATGTAACAAGTACCATACCATTCATGCAGAGGTTTATAAATGGTTCCAAATTGGGTTTGATTATTTTGGAAGAACTACAACTCAAGAACAAACCAATATTGCTCAAGATATTTTCCTAAAATTAAATAAAAATGGGTATTTAGAAGAACAATCAATGGATCAACTATATTGTCCTGTTCATAAAGGATTTTTAGCTGATAGATTTGTTGAAGGTATTTGTCCAAAATGTTCATATGAAGATGCAAGAGGTGATCAATGTGATAAATGTGGTGCATTATTAAACCCATTTGAATTGATTCAACCTCGTTGTAAATTGGATGATGCTACCCCTGAAAAGAAAACTTCTGATCATATTTTCTTGTCTTTAGATAAATTAGAAGAAAGAGTTAAAGATTGGTATAAAACTTCTTCTGAAAAAGGTTCATGGTCTAAAAATTCCAAAACTATCACTGACTCATGGTTGAATGAAGGTTTACATCCTCGTTGTATTACTAGAGACTTGAAATGGGGTACTCCTGTGCCATTAGATGGGAAATACAAGGATAAAGTGTTGTATGTTTGGTTCGATGCTTGTATCGGTTATGTGTCAATCACAGCAAATTACACCAAAAATTGGGAGAAATGGTGGAAAGATCCAGAGAACGTTAAATTATATCAGTTCATGGGTAAAGATAACGTTCCTTTCCATACAGTTATTTTCCCAGCTTCTCAATTAGGTACTGGTGAAGATTGGACCATGTTACATCATTTAAGTACCACTGAATATTTACAATACGAAGGTGGTAAATTCTCTAAATCTAGAGGTGTTGGTGTGTTTGGCAATAACGCCCAAGATTCAGGCATTAGTCCTTCTGTTTGGAGATATTATTTGGCTGCAGTTCGACCAGAAACTTCAGATTCACAATTTTCATGGAGTGATTTTGCAGCAAGAAACAACAATGAATTATTGGCTAACTTGGGTAATTTTGTTAACAGAATTGTTAAATTTGTTAATGCTAAATATAATGGTGTTATTCCAAAATTTGACACTAGCAATTTACCAGGTTATGACAGTGTTGTTGCTGATTTGAACAGTTTGTTGAAACAATATAACGAAGAAATGGAAGCCGTCCATGAACGTCGTGGCTTGGAATTAGCTATGGCTATCTCTGCTCGTGGTAATCAATTCTTACAAGACAACAAATTAGACAACTCATTGTACAATGACTCCCCAGCCAAATCCGATGCTGTGGTTGCTGTTGGTATCAACATTGTTTACTTGGTTGCCTCTGTCATTTATCCATACATGCCAGAAACCACAGAGATTATTAATTCCATGCTTAATGCTCCAAGTCTGGCCATTGGTGACGAGTTCCACCTGGTGATCCAAGGTGGCCACAACATTCACCATGCCCAATACCTTTTCAGCAGAATTGACACAAAAGACGTCGATGCTCTAAGAGCCAAATATGGCGGCCAGCAAGTCAACGCTTAGAACGCCCAGTTTTATTACTACGAATAAATCATAAATTACATGATACAATGAAATCGTACATATAGTGAAAAATATTGAATTAATATAAAAAAAAATATTTTCCCAAGCTGTAGTATATAATAGTGGTAAACACTACGAAATATATATGTCTGAGGAAATCGTTGCTGTTGCCCAGTCGCACTTACAAAACATCCCACTTCAACTTGTCTCCCAAGGAGCAGAAGCAGTTGTCTTTACCACACCAACACACCCATATTTACCTACACAACTGGGAAAACCACTGGGATTAACAACAACCAACAAATTCATTATCAAGTATCGTCCTCCAAAAAAATACAGACATCCAATACTAGACACCCAGCTTACAAAACACCGCACATTAGCAGAAGCACGTCTTTTACAACGTCTAACCACAATCACCGAGGTCCACACGCCCAATTTAATTGCTGTTGATTCAAGACGTGGTTTATTATGGATGGAATTTGTTGGGGAAGAATTACCAAATGGACTTAGCTCATTGAAGAATTGGCTATGGCAGTTCAATGATTTTGCAGTTAAAGCATTAAGTGATGAAAACAAAAAAATATTACAAATAGTTGGTCAAGAAATTGGAAATTTACATTTAAATGAATTGGTTCATGGAGATTTGACAACCTCCAATATTGTGCTACAGCGTGACGATGGCGTGGAATGGATACCTTATTTAATTGATTTTGGATTAGGTTCGGTTTCCACATTGATAGAAGATAAAGCCGTGGATTTGTATGTATTGGAAAGAGCCATATTAAGTACACATCCCTTATATGCTGAGCAGTATAATACGTGGTTGATGGAAGGATATGGTAGTGTGTACAAGGGGAAGCAAAATGCGAAGAAATTGAAAGAGGTGTTGAATAGATATGAAGATGTTAGAATGAGAGGAAGAAAAAGAAGTATGCTTGGTTGATCCTTTTTTATTTAATTAATGTAGGAGAGGCCTACAACTGTTAGTTATTTAATGTGTTGTGTATGACTATCATTTAATATTATCAGAGCCAGACTGAAAAAGTTGATGTAATACGTTTCAAAATTTCAAACCTGAAAACACTTTATCAAGCTCACTTAATTCTGGTTGCTGCTTCTGTTGCTCACTGCTATTAGACATACTGCTCGTACTTGTGTTTTGTTTTTTAAGTGGTTTCAATAAATGCGTAGATGATCCAATGAATCCAGGAGCAACTTTATTAATGACTTCATTCTTCCAATTTTCATAAGCTTTCTTGTCTTGTTCACCAAACTGTGTTATCTCCTGCTTAACTTTCATGCACTCTTCTCTCCAAATATCCAAATCATTGTTGCTGATGCTCGTAGCTGGTAATTGAGACGGTAATTGTTGATAATTAAATGGTAGTAAAACAGGTTTTGGAGGATTGTAAAAAGGTGAAATAATAAGTGGAATTTGCTGCAAAAAAGGATCAGCTGGTTTCCTGTTAGCACTGAGCACATCACAGTAATACCAACTCTTCACTCACGGTTATGTGTGTCCATTTCTATTCAAAATAAGTGTAGTCAATGGAATATGTTATATTTAAAACAAATTTATAATATTTGAAAGTTGATCAGTTAATTTCACATTTATTCCAACATCAGATCTACAAAATCAAACCACAATGCTTACACCTCCAATCAACATCACAAAATGGATAGCAGAGAACGAACACCTTCTTCAACCACCAGTCAACAATTTCTGTCTTCACAGAGGCGGTTTCACCGTCATGGTATGAAATCTGAGCATTATGTCACTATCATCAGACTATTAACATTTCTTTTCGCAGATTGTAGGAGGTCCAAATGAAAGAACGGACTACCATGTCAACCAAACACCAGAATGGTTTTACATGTACAAAGGCCATATGACTCTAAAAGTCGTGGATGATGGTGAATTCAAAGATATCACAATCAATGAAGGTGATTCATTTTTATTACCTGGTAATGTTCCACATAATCCAGTTAGATATGCCAACACTATTGGGATTGTTTTGGAACAAGATAGACCAGCTGGTGTAAATGATCAGATTAGATGGTATTGTTCCAATTGTAAAGAAATTGTCTATAATAAAGAGTTTTATTTAACTGATTTAGGAACTCAAATTAAAGAAGGAATTTTGGAATTTGATGGGGACTTGACGAAAAGAACTTGTAAAAAATGTGGTACTTTAAATTACTCCAAACCTCAATAACTGGTACAAAATATTGATTATTTTATAAGTTTTTTCATCTTTTTAATTTATTTTTACTTTTATATATACGAAAATATTGTCATTCAATTAGTAAGTGAATCAAAGTTACCTCTGAAAGCATTACTCAAAAAAGCCATTAGTTTACCTTCAATCATTGGGTATGCATTATGGAAATTTATATTATGATTTGAATCTGGAAAAATATCAATATCATAATTATTCAATCCATTCAAATTGAAATTGTCTAACAAGGTATAAGTGTTTTGAATATGAACATTATCATCACCGGTACCATGCATAACTAGAAATCTCTCGACTTTCTTAAATGAGTTAAAGTTATAAATTCTTGCTTCATTATATCCATCAACATTATTTACTGGTAAATCCATATAACGTTCAGTATAAATTGAATCATACCACAACCAATTTGTCACTGGCGCAACAGCCATACCGTATTTGAAAACATTTCCTGCATCATGCTCTAAAGTTTTCAATGTGGTGAACCCACCGTATGACCAACCCCAAATTGCTGTTCTATTTTCATCAATATAATCTCTTGAATTTATCCATTGTGATGTAACAGTAGTAATATCTCTTGGTTCCCAATATCCAATTTTACCTCTTGACCAAGATCTATATTTCCAACCTTGTTGACCTGTTCCTCTTGGATCAATAAATAAAACAACTGCATTCAATTTATCTGCGACTCTTGCTTCAAATCCAACATCAAATTGTGCTGAAACTTTTTGTGAACCTGGTCCTCCATAAATGTTAACCAACAATGGATGTTTTGTATTTGAATCGAAATTTTCAGGTCTTAATTCAATAACATTAACTATAACTTCATTACCATCTGAATCTTTATCAATAACAATTTTATGGAATGTTCTTCTCTTCCCATCAAAATCAATTAGCATTCTCTTGGTTAATTGTGCTGTATCTTCAAATAACATGGTTGGAAATGATGGTCCATCTTTGGTCAATGTTAAATATCTCGAAGATGGAGATAACCCAGCAATATAATAGCCCATTGAATCTAGCTCACTCATTGCTGTTAATTCTTTTGAGTTTAAACCAATTGTATAAAGATGTCTTTCAAATGATGATTGTCTATTAGCAACAGCATAAACTAGTTCATCTTCTTGATCAAAACCTAAAACTCCATCAATCACTTCCCAATCTCCTGAAGTTAATGGTATAGGTTTATTTGAATCTGGGGTACTGAAAAAGCCCAAGTGATTATAACCATCAACTACAATTGTATCAATGAAACCATTTGTATGACGCCCGGAAGTTTGGTTAGCTGGGATTGCGTACATTGAACCTGATTTTTCAATCCAACCATTAAATGATTCTTTTGCATCGATGGTATATGTGACTTTTGATGATGCTTTAGAAGACTCAAATAATCTATAATTCAACAAATTGGAAGTTCTATCAGTTTCTTTAATGATAAAATTTTCTGAATCAACCCATAGGCATCCATATATTATAAAATCTTTACCGAGTTTTGAATCTGATCTTTCAATCTCTCTTAAATCACCAGAATTTAGATCATAACGATGCAATGAAACAATTGGATTTTCACCACCAGGTTTAGGATATTTCAAGTCCATAATTTTAGGATATTTGATATTATTATTATCTTTAATGAAATATTCCAACTCTTGAGTTTCCACATTTGAATCATTAGTTTTCATTAAAACAAAACTTGATTCATCTGGGGCCCACCAAATAGCTTTATCTGTTGCAAGAACTTCTTCTTCATACACCCAATCAGTACGTCCATTTAAAATATCAAGGGAACCATCATTAGTGATTTGAGTGATTTGTTTGGAAGAAACATTATAAAGATAAACGTTATTTTCTTGAACAAATGTAATAAATTGGAAATTTGGCGACCATTGCGCAAAATATACTTTAGAGTCAATATTGGAATCAGTTAAAAGTGTCACTGATTTGGTGGCAACATCATAATGCCAAAACTTTGATAATGCTGAATGTCTGAATAATTGGATGGAATCAGTAACCAAAAGTATACTAGTTAAATCAAAACTTGGTGCTATTTGTAAAATTTTGTAATTCAATCCTTCGTAAGTAAAAGTATCAGAGCTTAATAAAACTTTGTTGAAATCTGGATCAGTGATCTTCTTTACGGTGAAAACACCGTCTTTTTCAACCAAGTGTAAACCTTCATCTTCAGATTTTGATAAAAAGGGTGTTGATCTGATAAAATTATAAGACTCCACTAAAGCTTCTGTTTTAGCGGCTTTTGTTGGAATTGGTTCTCTAGAGACATGTATTGGAAGTTCTGAAAGTGGTACTATCTTTCTTGTAGTAGTTGGTTCGTGGTCGTTATCTTCATGAATTGTGGAAATTTGTGGGTGTAACGTTGAAGTTGATATTATTGCTATACTTGAGTTTGATCCCAATGGTACATCTGCCGCCGCTTCCTTTTGATGGTTGTTGTAACCCACATAAGAGTATCCAACCAGTGCGAGTGTCCATAATCCCAAAATACCAACAGTTAACAGCAGACAAAACGTTCTCCGTATAGTGCTACCACCGTTTCTCAGCTTCCCACCACGTATAAAAGGATCAGTGGTAAAATCTTCCTCTACACCAGTACTAGCAGCGTATCTGTTGATTCCTCCAAGCAGTTTGGATGTGTTGGAATCAGTTGAATCTCGCACTGTGTCCTCATTTAAATTCAGCACTTTTCTCAAAGGCTCTCTTTCCAAGTCCACATCATTGAACTGGCTCGTCACATCGCTCATCTCAAACTCCTCAAAGGCGGGTTCTTTGCCTCTGCTCATTATGACGCTCGAAACACCCGCAAAACAGAACTATAACACCTTTTTTCTTTCAAATAAATATCAAATAACGTCAATTTTCAACTGCTTGACTGAAGTCTGATACATATGTTACTGTAGTCTGTAATACATACCTGCATCAATCTCTTCGAAATTATGCAGCCAAAACACCCAAAACAGACACCAAAGAGCATTGCTGAAACTTTAGCAAATCCATTTTCTACTGACACTACAACTATACAAGATTAATCTACACTTCATGTAACTTATAATACAGTAAATCCATCAATTCTACTGGCAAAAAAAATCTAATACAAGCTTTCATTTATGTCCCAAATTGTTGAAATCACCATCAAAAGCGTCTTTTAACCATCCAAACAGCTTATCGTAGACTATCGTATTAGCATTATGGAAATAGATACTATGCTCAGAGTCTGGGAAAATATGAACATCATAATTTTCATTCCCATTCAAATCCAATGCATCCAATAACGAATAAGTGTTTTGAATATGAACATTATCATCAGCTGTACCATGAATAACCAAAAATCTCTTCACTTGTGCCAGTTTTTTCATATCACTGATCTTAGAGATTCCATACCCTTCTGCATTATTCTCTGGTTTATTCATATAACGTTCAGTATAAATTGAATCATAAAATAACCAATTTGTCACTGGTGCAACTGCCATACCATATTTGAAAACATCACCACCATCAACCTCCAATGTCTTTAATGTTGTAAAACCACCATACGACCAGCCAAACAAGGCAACCGATTCTGTATCAATAATCTTAGAATTATCAGTAATGAATTTATTAGTAACTTTGATAATATCATGAGGTTCCCATAATCCAATATGATTTTTTGCAAATGCTCTAAACTTCCAACCTTGCCCCGCTGTTCCACGAGGTTCAATAACCAAAACAATTGCGTTCAATGAAGATGCAACTGATTCAATAAAAGAAATGGAAAATTTTGAAGTGACTGTATATGAACCTGGACCTCCATAGAAATGAACAAACACTGGATATTTTGTTTCAGAATTTACATCAAAATTTGGCGGATATATTTCAATCACATTTAGCTCAACATCTTCATCCTCATATGTTTCCATTTGATAATGTTTATAGGTCTTAGTAGGGAAATCATAATTGTTATACGTTGCTTGTAAAAAATCAGAGTTTGATAGATGATAAACAACTTTTTTGGATGCTAAATCAACCAATGATTGAATGGGCGTGTTTGGTCCTTTATAATTAATGACAGCAAATTTAGCATTTGGCGAGAATGTTGCCGTATAATAAGCATGTTCATCATCTGCTTCACCACTTGAATCAATTGGAGATACTCTAAAGACAAACTTGGTGTCTAAATTGAGTGCATAAATATCACTATCAAAAGATGACCTTTCATTTGATGTAAAATAAACTATATTTAAATCTTTATCATAACCTAAACCGTTATTCAAAACTTCAAATTTCCCTGAAGTTAATGGAATTGGTGGACCAATTTTACTTGGATTTTTAAAATACACTAAATGATTATATCCATCAACAGCACCAATATCAATAAATCCATCTTCTTGTTTTGAATCAGTAGCTGGGATGATGATTGGATCAATTTGTTTTTCAATCCATCCATTGTATTCTTCAGCTGCATTAACTTCATGAATGACTTTAGTTTCCAAGTTCAACAAGTTATAATGTCTATAATTCAAAATATTTGATTCCCTGTCTGTTTCTTTAACAATCAAATTACTTGAATCAATATAGAAAACATCATAAATGATAAACTCTTTACCCAATTTTGAATCTAATTGATTTTCCAGCTTAACAATAATTTTATCTTTCAATTGATATTTGAACAATGCAACCTCTGGATTTTTAAATCCAGGCTTTGGATAAATAATTTTCTTATTTTCAGGATATTTTAAACCTTCAACAGAATCTTTAACATAATAATTGATATTATAACTTGGAACACCGGTTTGATCAATTTTCATGAACACAAAGCTTGAGTCATCAGGTGCCCACCAAATAGATTTATCTGTAGCTAAAACTTCTTCTTCATAAACCCAATCAGTACGACCATTTAATATAAGGTCATTTCCATCATCAGTAATTTTTTCCATTTTTTTAGTTTCCATATCAAATAAATAAATATCATGATTATAACTTACAGTGATATATCTATAACTATTTGACCAATATGCAAATGAAAGTTTTTCCAATCCACCATCAATAGTTAATGGAGTGAATTGTTTTTTTTCAACATCAAATAACCAATAATAAGCTAAAGAAGAATGTCTAAACTCAATAACAGGATTTGTTTGTACAATAGCAAATGTAGATTCATAATTTGGAACAAATTTAGTGATTGTATAAGTCAATGCACCAATTTTGAAAACCGAATCTTTATATAAAATATTATTGAATGAAGTATCAGAAGATTTCAAAATTTCAAAGCTTTTAGGCAATCTTGTGGAAAAAACACCTTCATCCTTAAAATCATTATGATCATGTGGTGATTTTATGAACTCCAATTGTGATTCAAAAACTCTAAAACGACCACTTCTAATATCATTCATTGAAATTTTTGATTTTTTGGTTGGCTTGATTGGTTGGATTTTTATTGGCTGAGAAAGTTCTTCTTCTTCATTTATTTCAGTCTGTTGCTGAGATTCATCTTTTTCATCTTGGATTTGCTCACTTACTGATAATTTATCTTCTTGTGGTTCTGATTTATTTTCCTCAGTCTTTCCCGTGTCTTTATTTGAATCTTCCATATCAATATCTATGTATTCAGGAGCTGTATCTTCTGTAATGGTTTCTAGTTTTGTGTTTTGTTCTATTATACTTGAGCTAGAGTCTTTATTAGAACTGATATAACTAAAAGATAGTATTGAAGTCACAACAAAACTGAATAAAATGATGACCCAAAGCTTTTTGTTTCTGAAGAGTCTCCTTGTAAAATGAGAAGATCTTGTGTGAGTGGACAAAGTATCAAACCTCGATCTAAACAAATTCAGATCATTAGCATTGTTTGATTCTGGGAAACTGTCATTATTATTATTATCATTGTCATTGTCTCTTGAGACAAGTCCTGCTTGCAATTCAACGTCCTCTTCTAAGTGTTTGCCCATTTCAAGCCACTACTATCAATATTGATGCTTGAAGAACACCAGAAACTAGAACAACTGTGATTTCACCAACTGAATTATCGGTTTGATTTTGAGAAAAAGGTGTGAATTTTGAAATATTCAGCAGGGTTTATATCAACCTCTGCTGGTTGGGGCAGCATTCATAATGAGTTTTCAATAAATGTTGAATTATTCCAGGTTCAAAAGATGTTCCAATTGAAATGATTAGTATGAGAGGATATCCCTAAACTAGTAGCATTTTATATATTTTCAACCGTTTTTCTATCCTTTTTCTATCAAAAGTTATTTTACTTATCAAAAATAGACGATTGCAAAATCTACAGAGATGCAGTGTTCACCGCACAAGAAATCAACCAAGACACAACTAGTACCATTGTAATCCTCTCAATGTGCACTATACATCCGAACCGTATAAGAACTGTTTTTCTAGCATTAAAACTCGTTGATTTACTGCCAAATCAAGTCTTCTTAAGTTCTTAACAGAAGAAAAACAAGTTATTCAGCAGGGTAAACAGCTTGATTTTCGAGTTTTTTTTTTTTTTTTTTTTTTCCCATAATAAATAAATAAAAATTGGAATTAATAAACTAGCACTTTGAAACTCGTTTTGATACTCAGTTAGAAATCCACACATTCTTTTCAAACAAATAGAAATCAGTTTGCAACCACAATTTCCTTTTTTTTTCCCATCCAAAACCATGTCCAACACATTATTTGACGATATTTTCACAGTAAACGAAGTTGACACAGCACGTTACAACCGTGTAGCCAGACTTCTAGCCACATCATCCACCACCTCAGAAGTGAAAATCACATTAGACGTCAACAGCGACTTGTTCCCAGTGAAAGTTAATGATTCTATAACCATATCTTTAGCATCTTCTTTAAGTCTTGATGGTGAAGAATCTAGTAATACTGTTAATGGATCATGGAGACCTCCAAAAGCGAGTGATAAGTCATTGGCTGATGATTATGATTATGTGATGTATGGTACTGTTTATAAATTTGAAGAATCCTCTGATGATAAGATTTCAGTTTATGTTTCATTTGGAGGTTTATTGTTGTCGATTGAAGGTCCATATAGAAACTTGTCTTCTTTGAAACAAGAGAATTTATACTTGCTAATCCGTCGTTAATCTTTGTTATACAACACCATCATAATATGAAT
This sequence comes from Starmera amethionina, assembly GCA_030573755.1. NCBI lineage: Eukaryota > Fungi > Ascomycota > Saccharomycetes > Phaffomycetales > Phaffomycetaceae > Starmera > Starmera amethionina. Next base: position 18,637 of record JAJMDW010000210.1, read on the forward strand.
TTTTAGAGAAGAGATTGGTATAAACCATGTACTGTAATTTCATGATAAATTGATTTGACAAAATAAATTAGTGGAAAAACTCTGATCACAGTTGATGTAGATTTCCAAATCAACCACATTAACAGCACGATATTTGAATATAATGCATTAATTCCTGTTGATTCTCAACCGTTTTCTTTCTTATACATAGCAACTTTAATCAGCAATTATAATGTTACATAAAAAATATATGTAATGCTATGGAAAATCTCAGATTTCTATATAAACCCACCAAATTACCTCCACAATAATATATTTAATAAAATATTAATTCTTTATCGACTTGATTCAACAGACAAAGAAATAACAACATGTCCGACAACATCACAGACGTTGCAGAAACTTCAGTACAAGAACTAGCAGAATCAGGAGCTCCTGGCTCCATTGATAAATCCGATTCAGTTGATTCTTCTGTTCGTTATGCAGCTTATGCAAACAGATTAAGAGTGAGTAGTATTTTAGTATTTGTATTAATCCTTATACAAGTTGACTAATGAGGATTCCAGACAATTCTTATGGCAAGTCATAGATATGTTGCCTACACATCAGATATTGGAGAATCTTTTAGATTAGCGGTTCCACCATGGTTAGTTAAAGCATGTTATGGAATTTCATGGAGTTATGTTCTTGGAGATGTTTCATATGAAGCATGGAAAGCTAAATTACGTAGTGAGGGAAGATACATTCCTGGTTTAAAGCCATGGGATCCTTCACCTCCTGCAAACCCAGAAGCTGTTAAATTAGCTAAGGAAAAAAATCTACCTGATTGGAAAGAAGTTGGTTTGAAAAGAGGATTATTTCAATCGATTGCAAGTATGGGATTACCAGCGTTAACTATTCATACTAGTGTTAAATATGCTTCTAGATATGCAGAGAAAAACATCAAAAACATTAAATTAAGAACTTGGGGACCAGTTGGTGTTGGTTTATCAATTGTTCCAGTTTTACCTTATCTATTTGATAAACCAGTTGAACATGCATTAGATGCTGTTTTTGAACAATATGATGAGTTTAAAAGGCAAAAATAGGTTTGTATATCATATCATATCATATCGTATACATATATATTAGTTTTGAATGGATCAATGAAGTCATGCCCATTGTCTAACTAAAGCAAATGAAAAATTTATTATAATCCCAGCAATTATAGCCATTTTTTGTCTTTTATTGAAAATCTTATCTTCTTTTAAGAAAAATATACTTAATACCCCCAAAATTGAACCAACAAGTAATCCAATAAATAAATCATAATTCCCACTTGAGTTTGAATTTAAATTTAAATTAGTAAATTCATCCATTTCGTTAACTGATGAGTCAATCCAACGATCTTCTAATTGTCTTATATCATTATCATTCTCATTACCATCACCATTCTCATTGCCATGACTACTTCCAGTACCAGTACCAGTATTTGATCGGATATCCCCATATAATTGAGTGAATTGAGCTCTTAAAGCATCAATATCTTCTTGAGAAAACCCCGCAGAAGCTAGACGATCAAACCCTCTGGGAGCAGGTGTTGTTGATTGTTCTTGAACTTGATTATCCAGTTCATTTTCCTGAAGCAGTTCTTCTCTCGTAAGTTTGTCTCCTATTAGACAATGAATGATAAATATTTTATTGATTTCAGTTTGTGTTTGATCATCATCTTCTTGTGTCACATATTTCTGGGACTGTATAAACTCATGAAAAAAATTTGTTTTTGAATTCAAAACTTTCCCACTTCTAATAAACCGTAGTCTTTTATCAGCAAGCTGTGGGAATTGAGAACGAACCTGTTGTTTAAGCCAATTGATATTAACGGAACGCACGTCTACAATGGGCAGCTTGAAGTCCGTATAAGACGTGTCTGCAAACCTCACAATCACCTGCACTTTTTCGTCTTTCTGTGTGGTTACTGGAGCATTGAAAAGCGGTAAACTCATATTGCTTCGTTGTTGTTCCATATAAGTTGTAAGTTGTAATTCTGACGTACATATAATTTAATTTGAATTTTATAAACTTTCCGTGGCCCTACCAGATGACTAAGAAATTCACAATCACATCACAGACCTAGCGTCAACATGCAGCAACTCGCAGCGAGCAGATTTTTTTTTTTTTTTTTGACTTTAATTTTACAATTTTTCCACTATAAAAACCAATGGGAATCCCAATTCTTCAAAAAATTTTTAAACAATTCTTCACTAACCACTTATTGTTTAGTGCGGACAACCAGGACTTTAAACCGTGTTGCTTGGTCGTTGTGCTCGCCGGTCGTCAACTGGAGGAGCGGTCTTCTAACTAGGCGTCAAGTCCTTGGAGAGAGTGAAATTGCCCATCTTAATGCTCTTTTGATGCTGTTCGCTGTCGCAACCATCTTGCAGGTGGATTGTATGGAGCAGTGTCAGGGCTGGTAGATCAGACATCTTATTTATATATATATATATATACCCTTGTATTCTCTACCTTACATATACTACAGCTTGATATATAGGAGTAATAATTTATATAGATATCTAAGTATGAATTAAATAAATTAAATAAGTGTTCTAACTTTTAACCATCGAAAGAACTAATAGTCTATTTGTAATGAATAGTTCTGAAGAAATCCATAGTTGTAGTAAAGACAACTAATAAGATACCACCACCAGGGCCTAATCTTAAAACTTTTGGTAAGAAACCTTTATATAAAGCAGCAAATCCTTCTTCTTTATAAATAGTAACTAAACTTCGTAAAGTCCAATTATATTTTCTAACAACACCTGGTGCACTAACGGTGTTTTGGATTCTTGATTTAACAACATCAAATGGTGTATTTAAAATTGTACCACATGTACCACCAATGGCACCAGCAATCAAATCATTAACAGTTTTTTGAGTGTTAGTTTCAGCTTTTGGTAACAAACTTCTGATTTGGAAAATAACTCCAAAATAACCTGCATTCCAAACAATATGTCTCCACATAGTGGCTTCTAAACCATTATATAAAGCTAATGGACCTTCATTTTTAATCAAACTGAAAAAAGCATCAGAAACACCTTTATATTTAGATGATTTATCTTGAACTCTAATTTTAACCAATTCAAATGGAACAACAACAAATGATTCAACAGCACCTGCAGAAGCACCAGACAAGATTGATAAAGGTTGAGTCATTGTAGAAACACCAAACTCTTTTTTATAAAATTTTTGAAATTCATCATTAGCTGCAAATTTAGTAGCTCTTTTTGGTGCCTCCATTAAAATTGGAGCAGTGATACCTTTATATAAACGACCTGGTCCTTCATTTTTAATGATTTTTTTAAAACAATCAACAACACCGGAATATTCAGCTTGAGCTCCAGTACCAACTTGTAATTGGATTCTGGTTTTCACCACATCAAGTGGGTACATCACCAAGATTTCCGAGACACCTGCAACGGCACCTGATAGGAACTGGTAAAAAAATGGAAGTGCTATTTAATGTTAGTAGTTGTTCATGTCTCACCAGTCACCAGTCACCAGTCACTACCATTATATATGATCTCTACATTCCATCCGTCATCCTTGATATATCTTCATCGGAAAATAAAATTGAAAATTTTAAAAAGAGTCAGATAAGAAAGACGATAAACGGCCGTTGGACTGGGAATTGGGATTCTGGCTGGCACCACAGGAGGAACAAAAGAAGGACTCACGGCGAGTGTCAGACATCGGTATGAAAATGTGCTGTTTATAGTGTTCTTAGAACAGTGGGAATCAGCTGGTTGGAAGTTGTTGAATGTAGATAAAAGAGAGAAAAGTTTTCTATTGCAGTCATTTTATTTTTTTTTTTTTTTTTTTATTTAATTTTTCAGCTGTATGTAACAGAATTTTTCAGAAAATAGAAAATAGAAAATATGTACAAAAATACGAAATTAATTAAAATTGTTTTGCAGAGTGGGTCACAGTCTGGTACAAAAGCTATGAAAAAATGTCTTTAAAATACTTCTTGGATAAATCAGTCACTAAAGTCATAGTCTTTCCAGGACAAGGACACAAGCTACCAGCTTCACTGTTGACATATGGTGGCAGAGAAGAACGCTTACTATTTAAAAAACAGGTTAAAATGTTTCCAAGTGAGGAGCTGCTACTGAGAAGAGCTCAGCCTATGACAGTGCTGTTTACACAGCAATTACTGCTAGGACTAGAACATCATGGTATCAATATTACAGAAAATGCAAACTATACACTTGGTCATTCTTTAGGTGAATATAATGCACTAGCATTAAACAATGTTTTCCCTAAAAACCGTGTTTATTGGTTTGCAAATATTAGAAACATTGGAATGAATACATTTGCTAATCATGATAATGAAGTTGGAATGCTTGCTGTTCTATTTAGTTCTACAAAATTTGATTCTGCATTAGAAATTATACAACAAAATTTAAAAAATTTCCCATCTTTATCAATTGCAAGTATAAATAATTCTCAACAAATCGTTTTATCAGGTCTAACTGATGATTTGATTAAAATCATGCAATTTTTACCACAACATATTAAACATGTTAAATTCCAAAAAATTCCTACAATAATCCCATTTCATAATCCAATGGTTTCAAGATCAATCACTTATTTCATCAATTCAACTTCAATTGTTCCACTTGAAGAAAAAAAATTGGAAATTCCAATTGTATCAAATGTTAATGGTGAAATTGTAACAACTTCAGATCAAGCTTTTGATAATTTCATCAAATGTTTTGATAAAACTGTTAATTTCAAAAAATCTATCGAAACTTTATTAAATTTACCAAATGTTTCTAAAATTCAATTTATTAATATTGGTCCAAATTCTTCAATCATTAAAAATATTATTGATAAATTTGAATCTGATAAAATTGTCTCAAATATTTTCATTGAAAATAGAGAAAATATTCTATCATTTAAAAATGATGAAGTTCCTGTTAAAAAAGAAGAGGAAATTGAAGATGGGAAAAATGATGAAGAAAAAAATGAGAAACAATTTGCTTGAATTATTTAATTTGCATACGTCTTGTATATAATAAAATAATATAATTTTACATTAATTTACAAATATTAACGTGACCAGAAATATTATAATTATCATAATACAATTATTATACTATTAACATAAATATTAATAAAATTCAAGGATTAATTGGAATAAAATTTCCAACAATACAACTTGGAATATTATACCTATCTCTTCTAATAGTAAAACTAAAACAACAAGTTTTTCTTTTTCTTCCATCTCTTGTTCTTAAATTACAACTAGTTAAAACTGCTTTTTGACCTTTATCAAATGCAATTGCACCATATTTCTCCCAAAAATTAACTGCACTTTCTTCACTCATTAATTCATAAATTGCTAAATTTCCATCTCTTAAATCATCTGTATTAACTTCAACTAATGATGCAAATTCTTTATTCCCACGATAAATTTCTCCAGTACGTCTCCATAAACATGCTGGAATTGCCATACTTGTGAAGACTCGATCATAATCAAGTAACATTCTTTCAAAGCTTTCTTCAACTAAGATTAGATCAACATCTTTTAAAGTACGTGCAATTGCACGGAAAGCAGGTCTAAAAATTGATAATGGTTTTAAAATACGTTGTTTTGATGAATGATTCATATAGTTATCCATATAACTTTGCAATCTTGCATATCCTTTTGCATAATTATAAGGTTGTAATAAACCTGCTTCTAATTTAGCATTAATCACCTGTTTTAATCGTTCTTCTGGTGATATTTCAGTTGATGGATCTGCTGCAGTTAAGAAAAATTTATCTCTTGCTGAATCTGATATATGATGATCTGGGGTATCATTATGAATATGTTGCCCAGGTATGAAATTTTGAGCTTGTGTTTGAGTTTTTTGTGATTGTTGTAATTTTTGTTGGCTTGGTGTTAATGGTGGGAAAAAAATTCCATTGTTCAAACTTGGTGAATTCAATGCACTTAAATTCAATCCACTTAAATTATTTAAAGATAAATTTGTTAAGGAATGTGATGTACTTAATGTTCCACCTAAACTATTGAAAAAAGCAGATGCACCACCACTATTTAATCCTGATATTGGATTTGAATGGTTATTATTACTGTTATTATTAATTGTGGTTGTTGTGGCTTCACCATTGTGTTGTATGTTTAATTCTGGATCATCTAACATTGATAAGAATTCATTTAATGAACTAAATTCCGACCCAGCATGTTCACTGAAAAAAACCGGTTGCTGGTTATAAGTAATTGAAGACAAAGCTGACTGCTCCGGAATTGGTTGTGGAATTGAAGGTTTATGGTTATCACCATTACTGTTGGTAATATAATTTAATTGTTGTTGCAAATGTAACGGAACAGAATGAATTTCAACATTTGAAACCAATTGAGGGGCAGTGGTTTGTTCTGTAACAGAAGTTATTTGTGTATCATTACCACTACTAGCAGTTGTTTCAGCAATATACGGCAATTCAGCATGTTTTTTATCCTCTAACTTGATCTCTTTATTTTCTAGTTTTTTCTTTTGCCTCTGTGAGACTGGTTCATCTCGACACAAATGACTGATGTTCCGTTTGATACATCTTGTACATGGTCTCTGATCATCACAGATCATATGAGAACGACGACAATAAACACATGCTATGATCACGATTCACAAGTTAGTAGTTTGTTTTTTATGATATTATTAACTACTGCAGTAAACTCACCTATAACAACCTTCTTTCTCTTTTTTTTCGCTGGTTCTGGTGCTTTGACATTGGCATTCTCGTTTTGTGATGGTTCAGTGGACGTTTCGCTGCTCATTCTTGATTTCTTGCAAGTTGTAATTAGCTTTAAATTGGGCTGCAATGCTGGAAATTTTGTGGAGTAATATTTAAAATAATAATAATTTTTTGCATATTTAAAAAAAACACTGGGATTTGAATTTTGAATATTAGATTTAAGTACAATATATGTAGATAGTTACTGTTTTGTTGATTTTTGTAGTAAATAAATCAAGTTATCTTTTGGAAAATATGTACAAGCACAACATTGTAAATTTCTAGCTTTCAATTAACAAAAGGTTAGAATTCCAAATCAACATTTTGGAATCCATAATCCATTTTCTTCATTAATTCCAAGTAAAAATTTGAAAAAATCTGAAAAATTATCAAAATTAATCAAATTTCAATCAAATCAAACAAAATTTCCTCAGAATGTTTTTGCGCAGTTTGGTAAGACAGACCACTGTTGGCGCTGCTTCTATAAATGCGATGAGAGCAGTGACTTTGTCCAGAAATTTTACCACTTCCAAAAGTCTTTTCAACACTCAAAACAAAAACAACGAACCACTAAATTCAAAATCAAACGAAGATTCTAAAAGTGCCATCTTGAACACATTGACACGTGAGGAAATTGCCAAACTAAGAGCAATGAAACAAGGAGAATCTCAAAACAAGAAATCACAAACAGCTATCAACTATTCATTAAGTGTTTTTATTGGATTTTTAGGTTTAGCTTATGCATCGGTCATTTTATACAGAACATTATGTGCAAGAACAGGGTACGGTGGTCAGCCCGTGACAGATAGAAGAAAATTCACAGATGATAAATTAGTTCCAGTTAACATGAATAAAAGAATCAAAGTTTCATTCACTTCAGAAGTTTCAGGGATTTTACCATGGGAATTCAAACCACAACAAAGAGCTGTCCATGTTTTGCCAGGTGAGACAGCATTAGCTTTTTATAAAGCTAAAAACAACAGTGATCAAGATATTTTAGGGATGGCTACGTATTCAATCACACCAGGTGAAGCATCACCTTATTTTAATAAAATCCAATGTTTTTGTTTCGAAGAACAAAGACTAGCTGCTGGAGAAGAAGTTGATATGCCAGTGTTTTTTTTCATTGATCCTGATTTTGCTAATGATCCAAAAATGAGAAATATTGAAGATATTGTTTTACATTATGCATTTTTTAAAGCTCATTATAGAGATGGTGATCAAATTGCCCCAGTTAAAGCCGATGAAGATAGTAATGATTTGAAGATCATTCCAAGTTCTGAGACTGCTGTTGTTTAGATTGTTATCGCTGTCAAATATGTTAGCATGAAGAAAAAAAAAAGTACTGTACATATATATTAATTATCAGACAGATTCGTATTGAAAATATTGTAAATAGAAGGGAGGCCGAAATTGAAAGAAGTTTATGTTTAATATATGAGTGTAGATAAATCTGTCAACGACTTGTGTCTAAAAACTTCTAAATCCGGGAATTCGTTAGTTAAAGCAGTGAGCACTGAGCAGACTCAAGAGTAGAATGGGAAATGATTCTGCTGATCAAGGAAACCCTATAATAAAGTATGATATATGATAATATCACGTGGCTTTTGAAAGGGTGTTTTAAAACTACTTATCAAAATTTCCCGATTGTAAGATTTGATTTGTGACTGCTTAGTGAGGATTGAAATGCAATGGAACTGTCCGTTTTAGGAAATTCAAAAATGTTCAGGTGTAAAAACTGAAAAAGTGAAAAATTTCAGCGATGCCAGTGAAAAATTATCAAATAAAATAAAAATTAAATAAAAATTAAAATAAAATAAAACTAATTCATTGCAACTTCCAATATCAACATCAGACAAAATGGCTTTCTCCACTGAAAAAACCTCTGCTTACTCCTCCCGTTACCAAACTCCTTTCAGAAGAAGAGCTGAAGGTAAAACCGATTACTACCAAAGAAAAAGATTAATCACTCAACACAAAGCTAAATACAACACCCCAAAATACAGATTAGTTGTTAGATTCACCAACAAAGATATCATCTGTCAAATCGTCTCTTCCACCATCACCGGTGATGTTGTTTTGACTGCTGCTTATGCCCATGAATTACCAAGATACGGTATTAACCATGGTTTAACCAACTGGGCCGCTGCTTACGCTACTGGTTTATTAGTTGCCAGAAGAACTTTACAAAAATTAGGTTTAGATGAAACTTACACTGGTGTCGAAGAAGTTGAAGGTGAATTTGAATTGACCGAAGCTGTTGAAGATGGTCCACGTCCATTCAAAGTCTTTTTAGATGTTGGTTTACAAAGAACAACCACTGGTGCTAGAGTCTTTGGTGCCTTAAAAGGTGCTTCTGATGGTGGTTTATTAATCCCACACTCTCCAAACAGATTCCCAGGTTGGGATATCGAAGGTGAAGAATTAGATGCTGATACTTTAAGAAAATACATCTTTGGTGGTCATGTTGCTGAATACATGGAAGAATTAGCTGATGATGATGAAGAACGTTTCAAAACCATCTTTGCTGGTTACATCCAAGATGATATTGATGCTGATGCTTTAGAAGACATTTACACTGAAGCTCATGCTGCTATCAGAGCTGACCCATCTTTCAAACCAACTGAAAAGAAATTCACCAAAGAACAATACGCTGAAAATACCAAAAAATTCAGAAGAGTTAAATTAACCAAAGCTGAAAGACAAGCTAAAATCGATGCTAAAATTGCTGCTTTCCAAGCTGAAAACTAAGTTGGTGATCTTTAAATACTAATTTCTAAATATTTAAAAAGTTACCATTTAAACGTTGTAGTTTTTTTCATTTATTTCTTCAATTTGTCTAAAAATGATGTACCGATAAACTGTTAGTACAATCTCCATTCAACGTTGTCCAGTGTCCACTGTATCTTGTTTGATTTCATTACATATTCCAGTACAATTCAATTTACCCTCCCACTTTAATAGATTGCTTTGATCAAAATCTCCAATTTCCTAAATTATCATTCTCTCCTCTACTAGCTGATATAAAAATTGATGTTTTTCCCTAAATATAGAAGATTGTTGAATAAAAAAGCAACTTTTCTTCAATTCCCTATTTCATCGTTCAATCGTTCATTGTTAATAACATCAGTGAGAATGGCTCCAAAGACAACTTTGCCAGAATTAAAAGGTTTGAAATATCCTGCGAAACAACATGCTCTTAACATCAAGAAACATCTACAAGCAAAATTGAACTCCAATAAGAAAAGATTTAAAGACCCATTGGACTCTCATTCATTGTTTCTAAGTTCAGAAATCCCTAAAACTTATCCATACAGCGATAGTGCTCATCCATTTAGACAAAACCGTTATTTTTATTATTTAACCGGTTGTAATCTACCAAATACTCATGTATTTTTTGATTTCACCACTGACGAACTCGTTTTATTCTTACCTAATGTTACTGTTGATGATAAAATGTGGTCAGGTGAACCAATGTCATTAGAACAAGCCCAAGAAACTTATGATGTTGATAAAGTTTGTTATGAAGAAGAAATTGATCATTATTTAACTAAAAATGATATAAATCTTACAACTGATATTGATGAATCAAACAAAAAATATAGAACTTTTTTGTCCCAAGGTGATAAATCTTTGTTATATGCCTTGGATGAAAGTAGATTAATTAAAGATTCATATGAAATTGCATTGATGCGTCATGCTGCTAAAATCACAGATAAAGCCCATTTGGCTGTAATGTCAGCTTTACCAATTGAAAATAACGAAACTCATATGCATGCTGAGTTTGTTTATCATTGTTTACGTCAAGGTTCCAAGAATCAAAGCTATTTACCAATTTGTTGTTCTGGTCCAGATTGTTCTGTTCTTCATTATGGTGACAATGATAGAGATTTAGATGGTAAAACTTCTTTTCTATTAGATGCTGGTGCAGAATGGGAGAATTATTGTAGTGATGTTACAAGATGTTTCCCAATCAATGGAGATTGGACAAAACAACATTTAGAAATTTATAATATTGTTTTAAAAATGCAAACAGAAGCTGAAAAGTTAATTAAACCTGGTGAATCTTGGGATAATGTTCATTTTAGAACTCATCAAGTTTTAATAGATGAATTTTTGAAACTAGGAATTTTCCATAATGGTACTGCTCAAGAAATATTTGAATCCAGCGTTTCAACAACTTTTTATCCTCATGGATTAGGTCACTTAATTGGTTTAGATACTCATGATGTTGGGGGAAATCCAAATTATGATGATCAAGATCCAAAACTAAGATACTTAAGATTACGTCGTACTTTGGAACCAGGTATGGTTTTAACTAATGAACCGGGCGTTTATTTTGCTCCTTATTTAATCGAACTAGGATTAGAAACAGAAGCTGGTAAAAAATACATTAATCTGGAGAAAGTGGAAGAATATTATGAAGTTGGTGGTGTCAGAATTGAAGATGATTTACTAATTACAGAAAATGGATTTGAAAACTTAACTGGTGTTACAAAAGATCCTGCTGAAATTTCAAAAATTGTTAAAGCTAGTTTGGCAAAAGAGCCTTCATATTTTCATAATCTGGTTTAAAATTGAATATTCTACAACTACTTTGTAATAAATTTACGTCCAATATTATATACATTTTTTTTTTCTTTTTCCGAATCAATTCATGAACAAGAACTGTAAATCATCAGGAGTCAACCTATTTATAGCGGCATCATCATGATTAATAGTGGCATGAATCATGTTTGCCTTTTTATCCTGTAATTCAATGATTCTTGATTCAATACTATCTTCAATACAAAATCTTGTAATTTTAACTGGTCTATATTGACCAATACGATGAACTCTATCACCACTTTGCCATTCAACTGATGGATTCCACCATGGGTCCATTAGAAAAACCTGTGACGCCTCACATAAATTTAATGCAACACCTCCAGCTTTCAAACTTACTAAGAAAATTTCAACTTGAGGATTTTCCATAAAATGTCTAATCGTATTATCTCTTTGAATTGGGGACATTGACCCTTGTAATTTGACTGTTTGGAAGCCAGCTCTTTTCAACCTCCATTCAATTAGATCCAACATACTTGTGAATTGTGAGAAAACAATCGATTTAATCGTTTGCCTATCACTTCTCAATTTATATAATTCTTCAACCAATGCTTCAATTTTAGTTGATGATCTCCATTCACCACTTCCTAAATTAATTCTATTAACAATTGAACCTTTCTTAACAGCATCATTATTCATTTCAATTGAAGCTTGTTGTAAATCTATACTTAATGCAATATGACAAACTGGACACTCTAATTTTGATGAATCACCTCCAAAACTATCAATATATTCAGTGATACATAAACGGCAAAATTTATGATGACATCTTGATTCAATTGGATCTTCTGCTTCATCGTCACATAATTGACAAACAACAACACCTTTCAATGAACCATTAATTTTGGCATTATTAAGTAAATCATCATTGTTTTTAACTCTTCTTAAAACCAAATCTGGATGATCTGCTAATTGTCTCATTCTTGTAATTAACGTAAAAATATTTGCATAATTATTCAAAACGACACCTTGAGCAACATAATCATTGAATTTTCGTCTTGAATCAGAGTATAAACTTTGATATAAATCTTTTTCTTCTTCATTGAAAAAATCTCTCCTGATTTCTTCAACTCTTGGAGGTAAGCCTAAATCATCTGCTCTTTCAACTTTAGTTCTTCGAAGCATGATATTTTTCAATAAAGATTGAATATTACTGAATGATTGTTTACCATCACCTTCAATACCATATTTTTGAATATTTTTCAACATAAAATGATTGAAAAAATTAGTGTGTTGCATTGGAACATGACCACAACTATCACAATGTCTCCAGTCAGTGAATTTCCATTCTTTTGAACGACATGGACATTTTGTACAAAAATATTGACCAAATGGTTCAATATCTAAAAATCTAATCAATGAATACATTTCACCAATACGGTTTTGTAAAGGTGTACCAGAAAGACACCATCTTTTTTGAGTGTTTAATGCATTTGCAGCTTTTGCTGTGTTACTCTGTCTGTCTTTAATATTGTGAGCTTCATCTAAAATGACTCTATAAAATTCGATTGAATGTAAGACAGATTTTTCTTTAACTAAACCACCTTTTCTTCTAAATCCATAATTTTGTTTTCTATAAACACTTTCCAAAACAGCATATGTTGTTAAAATAACATCATATTTTTCTAAATCCTCTTTTGAACCAGTTCTTGTTGCACCATGATATAAATAAACCGATAATCCATCATTAGTATGTTGAGAGATTTCATTTTTCCATTGCATTATTGCAACAGTTGGTGCAATAACCAAACTTGGCCTTTTAGTTTTATCACTCATGAATAATGCAATCGTTTGAATAGTTTTACCCATCCCCATTTCATCTGCTAAAATACCACCATTATAAATTGAAGATTCTTGTTTTAATAACCAATTTAAACCTTCTAATTGGAAAGGTAACAAGCTAATTGACATACCTTCTGGTTGAGGAGCACGTTCGGGTTTGATCAATTCTGCAGAATCCAAATTTGGGAAAACATCTTGTAGATCAGGATGAAATTCATATAATTTATTTGTCATTCTAACATGGTATGGGACCTTCGGTTTTTTTGGTTCTTTTTTAGTTCTTTTAGCTCTTGGTTTTTTAGATTTATCTGTTGTAACTTCATCTTTGTTATCATCTTTATCTGATTCATTATAAATTTCTTGAACAACAGCTGCATCTGCTTCGCTTAATTCATTCAACTCCTCATTAATATCAAGATCTATTGGATCACTATGGGACAAGCCTCTCTTACTTCTTCTACTTGATATTAAAACGATATCATCGTCATCATCATCATCGTCGTCATCTTCTTCAATTTTATAATCATCTTCATCTTTATATTCATCAGAATCATCATCTATCTCCTTTGATTTTCTTTTGGCGGATTTTGTTGGTAGTTTTTCAGTTTTTTTCTTCTGTTTTCCAGCTGTTGGGTTCTTTTTAATACTATCAGAAGATGTTGATCCAGTTTCATCTTCTAAATTGCCATCTCTACTAATGAAATCCGAATCTACATCACTATTATCCGATTCTTGATAGTTGACAGGAGTACTAGATCTTCTTCTTGTAGATCTTCTAGTAGTGATGGTGGGGCGTCTTTTGGGTCTTTTTAAATCAGGATCGTTTTTAATAAACCCTCCAGCAGTTAAACCTTCATCACTTTCAGGTTCAGAAGTATTATTTACCTTTGCTTTAGTCATTTTGTGTATGTTGAAAGATGATTTTTTGTAATTTGAATTGATAAAAGTGAAGGAGAAATACCACCGACAACAATGTACACTTGTACAATACTTTGGAAATGACTATCTCGTTGTAAAAGCTTTAAAATGCTGTCTTCAAGCTATATTTCTGATTCTGATTAATTAGAATTAAAAAAAAAAACCTGGTGTTGAGATGCTTAGCACAATAATTATGTAATTAACGGACAAAAGCGGTCAAGTTAAATTTCGGTAACCGGATTTCAAGCTACGTAGATACTAGACGGTAGTACGCGCGTAGCGCATTTGTCGGTGATAACGTGCGGTAGGAGCCACATAGTAAATACTGAAAAGAAAATTTGTAACTACTGACACAACTTTCAGAAGTGAAAGAAGCTGTAAAAATGCGTAAACAAGAAGAGCTGTGTGTCATATAATTTATGAACAACTACAATTTGTTACCATCAAGAATCTTCAACAAACAATATGAATGAGTCTACAAAGACTGAACAGCCCAAGAAGAGACACAGAATGTCTGTTGTGTGCTCCAATTGCAAGGCCAGGAAAATCAAGTGCGACCGTCAGAGGCCCAGCTGTGGAAACTGTGTGAAATGCAGTGTGAGTGAACTGTGTCATTATGAACCTCCCCATTGGGCTGCTAGATCGCTGAATTCAAGTTCCGGTGACACCAATTTCAATGATTCCAACAACAACCATGAGATTTCTAATCAGAAAAATATCCAGAATGAAGTACTCAGGCTTAAAAACAGACTGGAAACGTTGGAGAGATCAATGGAATGTAATGAATCATTCTCTAATTCTCCTTCAAATTTTTGTTCTTTGCATCATCAAGATCACCACAGTTCCGATGATGATGAAGATACCATTGATTTCTACGAGTACCACACTACGTTGATCATTAAAAGATCAGGGATGGAGGATTACAAACCGCTATCTTCAAAATCGCAATGGCGAAGAGATCATTTTATTGCCCTTTTACACTCTTATAATTATCTTTGTATTCGTTTGAAATCTTCAGTGATGCCTCAATTTAGAAATAGACAGTTAGGTGATGAGCTAAGAAAACGGAAATTGAAACAGAAAAAGACTTTGGATAATTCAATCATTGTTTCATTAATGTTATTAGGTGAAGAAGATTCCCCATTTATGAAACCTGTTATGGATAAATTCATTTCCCAAAAAACTGCAAAATCTGATTATTTACCATGCATTTCCATAACGAATAATGCAACACCAAATTTTAAAGATGAATTGAAAACTTCAGTTGAAAATATCTTACCTCCTAGAAACGTTATCAAACTTTATGTTGAAAGATTCTCTAAATATGTGTATCCATTTTTCCCCTTTATTGATTTAGAAAAATTTAAAACTCTGATATTTACTGAAATTTTACAAGATCCAGATCAAAATTCAAGTTCAAATGCTAACATCATTTTGAAAATATCAAATAAATTTGATTATATCCCAATTTGTTTATTATTAATTTTCATGAAGTTTGGCCATTTAACATTAAGTTTGAATTCAAATAACATAGCTGCAGATGATCTTGAAAGCAAGATGTTATTGAGTTATCCAGTTACTCAAGAATTTATCACATTGGCCCAATATTCATTATCTCAATTCAAGTTCTTGAAAAAAACAAAACTAGTTATTGTGCAAGCTTTATTATATCTTAGACTTTATATGACTTATTGTCCTGAAGATGGTGATGGTGCAGAATTATCTCAATCTCAAACTATGCTAGGTCTTATTATTCAATCTGCCTATAGTATTGGTCTTCATAGAGATGCAACAAATTATTCTCAATTAGCAGAAGATGATGAACATATCAATGTTTGGAGAAAAGTTTGGCTTGGAATTTTAGAGAATGATAGAGTTAGTTCTCCTATTTCAGGGAATGTTTGTATCATTCAGAATGCAAATAGTTATCAAGTTAACTTACCAAAAGTTTTACCAAATTTCACGCCTTTGGATCATGCAATTAATGAAGATTTTGAAAAATCTCAAAGAATTGAAATTTTATATTATGAGTTATCGAATCTTGTTAATAATGTTGTTTCACCAGTAAAAGTTTCAAAAGTGCTAAATGTTTTAAGACAGATGAATAATTATGTCAACATAAATTATTCAATCGATTCATTAGAATTATTATCGGAATCTAAAAATCAAGATGTTACAAATTTCCAAAATGTTATGAAGCTGAAACATAACATCATTACAAGCTCATTATGTTTAACTATTTATCAACATTTTTGTTTACATTATGAAACTACAGAACATTATGATTTTGAAAGATATATCTATTACATGAAATTATCGTTAAATGAAATCATCAAAAAGACTAATCATGCATATGGTTATTTAATGGGAAAATATGACAAATATATGAATACCAATTATAAATTTTATCTTGATAAGTTAGTTGAAAATGGTACAATGAGATGCTCAATAGCTTTAATCAGTATCTTAATTAGACTTTATCATACAAAGGACTTGATTTTTACCACATTGAAATCAGATTTCAATTTTGTTGAAATTATTGATACTTTATCTGATTCATTATTTGGAATTGCATGTGGTATAAACATTCTTCATCAGAAATTTTTAGCAATTGATTATTATCAATGCTTGAAAAATTCACTAAGAAATAAGTTCTTTCTGAGAACTTTAAAAAAAGAAGGGTTTAAATGTATTAGAGATATGATTTCATTCATTGCTGAAAAAAGAGTTATTGCAAATCTAAAAGATGATTGTGGATCGGCAAACCCAGACTCTTTGAATTCAAATAAAAGACAACTGAGATTAACTTATGGAATTGAAAAAGATCCTGATTCGACATTAGTAAATTTGAATAATATTAATGTTTTCACCAATTACGGTATGGAACAATTACAAGGATTATTGGAAATGACTAAAAAAAGTGATATGTTGAAAGACCCTATTCTATCATCTGAAAAAGCAATTTGGGAACCTTCATTCAGTACATTTGGTATCCCAGAAAAAATTAATAATGATTTTAATTCAAATCCCGGTTTAACGCCTTTTACCACCAATATAACTTCAATACAAACCCCAATTAACGGATTTAATAATAACATAACCTCAAATTTACATAATGTTGATTCAGTGTTAACTGGCTTAACACCAAGTATCAACTGCAACAATACTTCAAATTCAAATCCATTAGATACATTCCAATTTGATCCAACTGGTGATTTAGTGAATCTGGAGCAATTTTTAGGTGTAAATGAACTGAATTATGCTGACTGTCTTGATGACTTCAGCATCTCCAACATGTTTGAGATCTAGTTGCTTCTTTGTATATAGTTTTATAATAAATTCTTCACAATTCATTACTTAATACTGCTTAATACTTATGGATTTGAATTTTGATCTGGCTGATTAGCCTGATTAGGAAAAGACGGTTTAATAAACTGTTTAATGAAATTTTTCAATATCATTAAATAGGAAAAGAAAAAAAAATCTTATATAAAAACCAATCGCTGTTGTGATATATACAGATCACAGACTATCACGTTTCATACATTAGCACATTTATAATGTCTGTCCAGCTAGAAGATTTGAAATATAAAAATAGCTGTGACTTTACAGTTACACAAGAAACACCTCAAACACCTTTAAGTTTGGACTCTGAACATGTATTTCAGTTCGATTTATCACAAGATTCAACCATTGATTCATCACCAACATCTGCTAATAATAAATTCATAATAACACCAGATTTTCGAAAATGGTTATTTTGTTTATGGTGTGGGAACTTCATTTGTTCACTAGATTCTACCATCGTTGCCACCACCATGTCCAACATTGCATCTGATTTCGATCAAAGTGACCAAGTTGCATGGATAGCGACGAGCTATTTATTAACAAGCACTGCATTTCAACCGATGTATGGACAAGGAAGTGACGTTTTAGGAAGGAAAAGTTGTTTATTATTTGCACAGATTGTATTTACAATTGGTTTGATAGTTTCTAGTTTTGGTGGAGATGTTGTTGTTGTTTCAATAGGAAGAGCAGTTAGTGGTATTGGAAGCGCAGGGATCTATGCTTTGTCTAGTATTGTAATAACGGATTTTGTTCCACTAACTGAAAGAAGTGTATTTGTTGGATATGGGAATATAAATTCATCAGTTGCACAGATGTTGGGTGGTCCAATTGGTGGGTTATGTATTGTAACAATTGGATGGAGAATGATGTTTTTTTTACAAGTTCCTATAATGTTGGTTGTGATTTTTGTCACTATGAAAAGACATATTGAAGTTGAGCATGTTCCAAGTGAAGAAGAACGTTATAAATTGCATAATTTGAAGAGAATTGATCTAGGAGGGATTTTGTTGTTGGTACTTGTTATATCAAGTTTGATTTTTATGGTGAACAGTTTTGGAAATGGCAAACCTAAAGACTTGGTTTTATATTCTGGTGTGTTATTTATATCATCAATCTTGTTCTTACTAAATGAGAAATATATTGCTACAGAAAAAATTATTAATCCAGACTTACTGAAAGGACAGATTGGTGCATTGGGAGTTGTTAATAGTGTGAGTGCTTTAGCTTTATATATGATCCTCTTCATAACACCGTTATATTTACAAATTATTCAAGAAATTGATGTCACATTGATTGGATTCTATACAATGTTTTGTGTTGTTTCAGTTGCCATTGGTGCATTGCTAGGTGGTTACATAATCAGAAAATTCAACCAATCAGATCTGCAAACAATAAAGGCATCAATGGTTTGTTTGATCTTAGCATTTATAACTCAAGTCTCTGGATTTTTCACCATCTTTGAAGTCATTAAATTAACAACACCTAATGAAAAGGTTGGATACAATTGGAAGATATTTTTCATTTTGGGATTGATAACAACAGGTTTAGGAACTGGTATTTTTGGAGTTGGTACCACTATTTTCATTGTTGGGAAGGCAGGTAAGATTGGCCAAGCACAAGCCAATACCTGTGCTTCATTAGTGAGAGCTTTAGGTAATGTGTTGGGTGTTGCCATTTCACTGGGGATTTACACAAATAATGTGTCATTTAAATTGACTGATTTGTTTCCCAAAGATACAGATCTTGTGACCAAGTTGGTTAAAGATTCAGGTGCTATCAGGGAATTGAGTGGTACTTTAATAGATTCTGTGCTGTTAGTGTACAGAAAATCAATGGTGCTGGCATTCTACCCAGCAATGGTGTTGGCTGCTATAAGCCTTATCGTTGGACTACTATTAACCAGAAATGTTTTCCAAATGAAACGTATAGAAATTTGCTAAAAGACATATAAGAAGATATAACTGAGATGTAAGTCATGTTGTAATTTGAAGAGTAAAATTCCAGCTTGAAACATGGACTCTGAGTCTCTGGACCCTTCGGGCCTTCAAGGGACAAATCTCAAATCTCAATGCTAAAACTGGAGTTAGGCATACAATGATCTTCCAATTCTGCAGGCACCTGGCAGCAGGATCAAGAAAATTGAAAATTCACCTTGAAAGTTACAACTTATATATAAACTTTTATTTATTTAAATATTTAATCAACTTTTCAACTCCAGAACCACTACTACTAGAGCCAGCAAGAACCACCAGAAACAATGGAAGGAAGTCAGAAGAGCGAGTTTCTTACAGCAAACACAATGCTGAAACATACTCTTCACGGAGGATTGCGAGAATCAGCATCCATCGCCAGAAACTCATCGTTTGAGTCAACACCTACAACTCCTCAACCAACTAAAGCCTCTTTTCTGAAAGTTTATGAGACAGATCATGCTATAGTGAAAGTTTTGAAAAAATACGTACGGTTCATTGGTCCTGGTTTGATGATTTCAGTCGCATATATGGATCCAGGTAATTATTCTACTGCTATTAGTGCAGGTGCAACTTCTAAATTTTCATTATTATTCGTTGTTCTTTTATCGAATATCATTGCTATTTTCTTGCAATCATTATGTATTAAGCTTGGATCAACAACAGGGTTGGATCTTTCAAGAGCTTGTCGACAATATTTACCTTGGTGGTTGAATCTAATAGTTTGGTTTTTGGCAGAATGTGCAATTATTGCTACAGATGTTGCTGAAGTTATAGGTACTGCTATTGCATTGAATATTTTGATCAGAGTTCCATTGCCTGCTGGTGTTTGTATTACTATCGTTGATGTGCTATTTGTGTTGATGGCTTATAGACCTGGATCATCATTGAAATTTGTTCGAATGTTTGAATATGGTGTTGCAGTTCTTGTTTTTGGAGTTGTTATCTGTTTTTCAGTTGAATTAGGACTGATGCCTCCTGTTAATGTAAGAGAAGTTTTCAGAGGGTTTGCACCTTCAAGACAAATGATGCAGGGACAAGGAATGTATATTGCTTCATCTATTTTAGGTGCAACAGTTATGCCACATTCTTTATTTTTGGGATCAGGCTTGGTTCAACCAAGATTAAGAGAATTTGATGTTGAAAATGAGTATATTAAATTAGATGATTTCAAAGAAAACGACAGTGATGACGTTGATGAAGATGATGTTTATTTCAAATATAAGCCTTCATCAATGGCTATAAAGTACGCATATAAATATTCGGTTATTGAACTTGCGGTGACATTATTTACATTTGCGTTATTTGTTAACTCTGCTATCTTGATTGTTGCCGGTAGTTCACTTTATGGTACTGAAGAAGCTAAAGATGCTGATTTATATGCAATTCATAGATTATTAGGTCAACAAGTTGCACCAATTGCAGGTACAATTTTCATGATTGCATTATTATTTTCAGGTCAAAGTGCTGGTATTGTTTGTACAATTGCAGGTCAAATTGTTTCAGAAGGACATTTGAGATGGACCATCAAACCATGGAAAAGAAGAATTGCCACTAGAGCCATTTCTATTATTCCATGTTTAATTATTTCATTGAGTGTTGGTAAAAATGGGCTAGCAACAGCATTGAATGCTTCACAAGTTGCGTTATCTATCTTATTACCATTTCTAACAG
The DNA here is from genome assembly GCA_030573755.1 of Starmera amethionina. Lineage (NCBI taxonomy): Eukaryota > Fungi > Ascomycota > Saccharomycetes > Phaffomycetales > Phaffomycetaceae > Starmera > Starmera amethionina. Next base: position 39,693 of record JAJMDW010000210.1, read on the forward strand.
CACCATTGATTTATTTCACAAGTAAGAGAAGTATCATGAAAGTTGAAGTTTCTCAAACCCCAGGAATGGTTGGTGGAACAGTTGTTGATGAGGTTGAGGAGAACGTTGTAAAAGATGAGCTGGATATGACCAACAACTGGATCACCACTGCCATTGGAGGTGTTGTATGGTTGTTCATCTCTGTATTGAACGTCTACATGTTAGTTAAATTAGGACTTGATAACTAAAAGCACAATACAAAACATAAACATAGATGACACACAAAACACATTATAGACACATACTGTATACACACATTGAATAGACACATTATGCATTTGAAGTTCATAATTTATGTACGTCTAGTTATAACTTATTATAAGTTAGTGAAACGTCAGTCAGTAACAATGATATTATCTGGCAGTAAGCGCTGAGTAAACACTAGAGTGAAACTTTGAAATATATAAATTTCCATGTCGGCAGCGGTTCCTTCCGCTGTGTTTTTAGTTTGTAGGCAGGAGACTCGAGAGGCTCCTTCTACCCTTTTTCGCTAAATCTCGATTCTCTGCCTAACTAAATCTTACCTCTTACTGGAAATCCAGCTGATAGGCAGATATTTGTGGAGTCCAGGCTCCAGGCTCCAGCTGGGAATTTAAAGGAAGAGAAGGAAGAGCTGTAAGTTCGAGTGACTTCGTTTGAAGTCTGGTGGTATATAAACAGAGGAGTTTCGCTCTTCCATTGCAATGGCTGGCGACTCTTCACTAGTTCCGAGTGCCCACTGAACAGTGAATTACCAGCCAGCCGTTGCTTTCCTCTTCCTTCTAGGGCTCCAACAACACTTCACTTGAACTTCCTAGCAACCACTCTTGCAGCAAAACTTGCTTCTCCCGTCTTCAGCCTGTGCGAACTGCTGCCCATTCTTACAAAATAATTTACTGAATTGAATTGAATTGACAACTTACACAATGCTCAGTTTAAGATCATCTGTTACAAGAACTGCTGCTAAACAACAACTCAGATCCTTTGCAACCAGCCTCAGAATGTCCCAACAATACAGAACAGAATCAGACGCCTTTGGTGAGTTACAAGTCCCTTCTGATAAATACTGGGGTGCTCAAACCCAAAGATCTTTACAAAACTTCAAAATTGGAGGTGCTAGAGAAAGAATGCCTGAACCTGTTGTCAAAGCATTTGGTATCTTGAAGAAATCAGCTGCCATTGTTAATGAATCTTTTGGCACTTTATCACCAGAGGTCTCAAAGGCTATCCAACAAGCTGCTGATGAAGTTGCCTCTGGTAAATTAATCGATCATTTCCCATTAGTCGTCTTCCAAACTGGTTCTGGTACCCAATCTAACATGAACGCCAATGAAGTTATTTCAAACAGAGCAATTGAAATCTTGGGTGGTGAATTAGGTTCCAAAAAACCAGTTCATCCAAATGACCATGTGAATCAATCTCAATCTTCAAATGATACTTTCCCAACTGTTATGCACATAGCAGCTGTTACTGAAATTACACACCATTTGATTCCTGAATTACAAGCTTTAAAAGCTTCTTTACAAGCAAAATCAGATGAGTTCTCATCAATCATCAAAATTGGTAGAACTCATTTACAAGATGCTACACCATTAACTTTAGGTCAAGAATTTTCTGGTTACGTTCAACAAGTTGAAAACTCAATTGGAAGAATTGAACATGCTTTAGTTAACTTGAAATTCTTAGCTCAAGGTGGTACTGCTGTCGGTACTGGTTTAAACACTAGAATTGGATTTGATGTTAAAATCGCTGAACAAGTTTCAAAAGAAACTGGTATTGATTTCAAAACTGCTCCAAATAAATTTGAAGCTTTAGCTGCTCATGATGCAATCGTGGAAGCTTCTGGTGCTTTAAACACCATTGCCACTTCTTTATACAAAATTGCTAATGATATTAGATACTTAGGTTCTGGTCCAAGATGTGGATATGGGGAATTAAGTTTACCAGAAAATGAACCAGGTTCTTCAATCATGCCAGGTAAAGTTAATCCAACTCAAAATGAGGCTTTAACCATGGTTGCTGTGCAAGTTTTTGGTAATAATGCTGCAATCACTTTTGCAGGTGCTTCAGGTCAGTTTGAATTGAATGTTTTCAAACCATTGTTGATTTCAAACTTGTTATCTTCAATCAGATTATTAGCTGATGGTTGTAACTCTTTCAGAATCCATTGTGTTGATGGTATCATTGCAAACAAGGATAAAATCGAAAAAACTTTACATGAATCTTTGATGTTGGTTACTGCTTTAAACCCAAAGATTGGTTATGATAAAGCTTCTAAAGTCGCTAAAAACGCCCATAAAAAAGGTTTAACTTTAAAAGAATCCGTTTTGGAATTGGGTTATTTGACTTCTGAAGAATTCGACCAATGGGTCAGACCAGAAAACATGATTGGTCCTAAATAAGTTTTGTAATAACACGGATCTAATCAATTCTTCAAATTTTGGATTCTTCAAAATTCGGTAATTTTCACTGTAGATAAAAAAAAATTCACAAAAATTCACAAAAATTTCGCAAATTTCACCATTTATAACAATCTCACAATTTTTTTAATGAATAGATTAATTCCTAAATTAATTCCTTTTAAAACTTCAAGAGTTCTTCAATTCAGACACCATTCAAACATGAGTGACCCAAACCAACCTCAATTGACAAAATTGTTTAAAAAGTACCGCTCATGTTTCATTCTCAATAACTCACTTCCAAATACTAACAGAATTAAACCCTTAGAATCGATGAATTAAAACCAAATTTCATCCAAAGATTAAAAGAAATAGTGGAAATCCCAGGTGTTTCTGGTGATGAATCATTAAGACCACAAGTTGTTGCTACTGCTGAATTCTTGAAATCTGAAATCATTAAATTAGGTGGAACAAATGTTAAATTAGTTGATTTAGGTATTCAACCTCCACCAACTTTAAATGAAAATTTGAAATTACCACCAATTTTATTATCAACTTTTGGTAATGATCCAAGCAAAAAAACAGTTTTAGTTTATGGGCATTATGATGTGCAACCAGCTTTAAAAGAAGACGGTTGGAATACTGATCCTTTCAAGTTAGAACAAATTGGTAATGTTTTATATGGAAGAGGAACAAGTGATGATAAAGGTCCAGTTGTTGGTTGGTTGAATGCGATTCAAGCACATAAAGAATTGGGCTTAGAATTACCAGTTAACTTAATTACTTGTTTTGAAGGAATGGAAGAAAGTGGTTCATTAGGTTTAGATAAATTAATTCAAAATGAAGCTGAGAATTATTTTGAAAATGTTGATACGGTTGTAATTTCTGATAATTATTGGTTAGGTACTACTAAACCTGTTCTCACTTATGGGTTAAGGGGGGTCAATTATTATCAGATTGAAATTAAAGGTCCAAAGGCAGATTTACACTCAGGTCTATTTGGTGGTATTATTGCTGAACCAATGACTGATTTGATTAAAGTTTTATCAACTTTAGTTGATTCCAAAGGCGAGATTTTAATTGATGGAATTATGGAACAAGTTGCTCCCTTAACTGAAAAGGAAAATGCTCTTTACGATAATATTGATTTTGATGTTGATGTTTTGAATGAATCAACTGGTTCTGATACTGCTTTATATAAAGATAAAAAATCAATTTTACAACATAGATGGAGATACCCATCATTATCCATTCATGGTATTGAAGGAGCATTTCATGAACCAGGTGCTAAAACCGTTATTCCAGCAAAGGTTAATGGAAAATTTTCAATTAGAACTGTTCCAAATATTGAAAGTTCAAAATTAACTGAATTAGTTATTAATCATGTTAAAAATGAATTTGCCAAATTGAATTCACCAAATTCGTTAAAAGTAGAATTGATTCATGATGGTGATTATTGGTTGGGTGATCCATTTAACGATAGTTTTGAAGCTGCTAAAAAAGCCACTATGGCTGTTTGGGGTATTGAACCAGACTTAACAAGAGAAGGTGGTTCAATTCCAATCACTTTAACTTTTGAAAAAGAATTGAAAACTAATGTCTTGTTATTACCAATTGGTCGTGGTGATGATGGTGCACATTCAACTAATGAAAAACTAGATTTAAGTAACTATATTGAAGGTGTTAAAACTCAATCAGCTTATTTACATTACTACGCTTCAATGGGTAAAAAATAAGTTGAGGATTTTCCATAACATATTGATTATCTTACTTAATAAATATGCTATTTATTCTCTCAAAAGTGTAGTCATGATTCTCAAGTAAGACTATCAACCAACAAATTTTCACGAATTTTACTTAAGTCATGCTCATTCAAATTTAAGACATCATAACAATATTTTTCAATTCCACCGAATTTATCATTCAATGCTTCAATTGTAGCAATCATACTCTCATATCTAGAACTGATTAAATTCTCAAACATTGTTTCTGGTGATAGTTTTGATAAAATCTTTGAAGATTCAATAGCTGCTGGATCCAAATATGAAGCTTCGGCTTTTGAAGCAATTTTTTGTAAAAATTCAATTTTGAGTTCAGAATGTTTAGGCTTCAAACCAATCGTTGTTAGTTCATATTCTTTTGCAATTGTATGATTATCAACCCTTAAAATTAATAGAATAATCATTGTCAATAATCCAGTTCTATCTTTACCAGCAGCACAGTGAAATAAAATCGGTGAATTTTTATTGTCTCTCAAATAAGTTAAAACCTGCTTAAAAGCATCACTTCCTTCAATTAACATGTTCAAGTAAATGAACTTGTAAGTGTACCAAGACAATAATAAACTTTTAAATCTTAACGCAATTTCATCTGGTGATCCTGCTCCATTTTCTTTGAAAACTGGAACATTTTCGATTTCAATACCATCAATTTGTAAATTAGATTGATCAAATTCCGTTGTAGATCTTAAATCAAATATCTTCTTGATTCCGGTTTTGAGTTCAATTTGTTTCTTACCCAATTCTGTGATTTTAGATGTATCAGCACATCTATAAATGATACCAATTCTGACATATTTGGAAGTAATCAAATTATTTTTGGTGTCAATGAAATTACTTTTCCAACCTCCAATATCTCTGAAATTTGAAATCCCATCGATTTCAATCCATCTTGGAATTTTGTGAATGCTTGAAGATGATTTTGAAAACCTTCCCATTTCTTTTTCAAACGATAACCAATCTTTAATTTGATCAACAACTTTGGAACTATAATTGATCACATTTTTCTTCAATGGTAAATTTTCTGGATTTAGTTCTCTGGGATTATTTGAAACATCAATAGTACCATAAAAATTATGATTAGCACCTTTGATAAATTTCAATTCATGTCTTTCTTTAAAAATGTTGGCAAATTCAGCCGCATCTTCTAATGGAATAATAACATCTTCTAATCCATAAATACTCAAAACATGAATATCAGAATCCAACTTCTCCAATTGAGTCAAATCTTGAGATCCTAAATCAACAGTTTCATCATTTGGCATGAAGACAGACCTATATTCTCCATTTCTATACTGTAGAAGCTCATGACCATTGACACTAGTATCCATTGTTTCAATCAAAGTTTTACATCTAAATCTACCGGCGCAATTAATTAGATTTGGACAATAACGATAGTGATAGCCATTATTATTCAAATTTTGATGTTTTAGCGCCCATTGAAACATAGCAACAGACCCTCTTGAATGCCCAATGATGGTGTTCAACATCAAATTGATTCCGATTTCAGGAATTTGTTTACCAGCTTCCAGCACATCAAGCACAGCATCAATATCTTCTATATCTTGCTCCACAGTTCTGCCCTTCACTGGGTCAATGTTGTCTCCTGAATCACCACAACCTCTGAAATCAATTCTAAAACTGTACATTCCTTTAGAGCGTGCTAACTCTTGAGCTAGCAATGGTTGATAACAGTAGTTTTTGTTACCACCTCGTCCATGAAGAATCAATGCGAGTTTATGAGTAGGTGGATGATTGTCATTTAGGTACTCATGTGGGTTTGCGCTTGGGTCTTCAGTGTGTTTAATGAGTGGTTGTGTAAGAATTCCAACGACGTTTGAGCCATTGACTGGCACTGAAATCAGCAACTCGTTGGTTTGTAATTTGTAGTTTTTGCATGTTTCTGGTGGCAACACGTTGGGCATTTCTTTCATGTGTGAACTTTGTATTATACTGAAGTTTGAACTGTTTTTTTTATCGTGTACATAACTTGAAGCTTGTAGTAAAGTAGTTAATTCGCTGCCCCAGATCGAAATCAGCCAAATACGTAAACTCTTATAAGTTTCACTGTTAATTCACTGTTCATGCCAGACAGACTCGAAGTACTTCTGGAACTTGATGATGAAAAGCGTGATTAACCCAAGAAATACATGTTTATACTGCATATCTACAACATCAGTGGGATATACAATTCATTTATTTGATAAACTAACACTCTATAAAACATCCAAAGTTTTACATGGCTGAATAAAAACACAACCAATAATATCAACTTTGATTGAACAAAAAAAGAGTATCAATCAAAAAAATATCATATCTAGATCAATAAACATGAAAACAATCCAACTAAAATAGCACCAAACGTGAATTTGAATTGACCGACACCACCTTCTAAAATGGTAACTGATAATGAGGTATTTCCTTCAACACTAGTTGATTTTGTTGTAGAACCAGCTTCGGTATGACCTTTGACAGTAACTGAACTTGTATAAGTAGTAACTTTTGAAGTATTAACAGCTTCATTTGGTTTAGTCTTTGAAGTGGACCCTTTAACAGATTTAGAGCTGCTCAATGGATAATAATTAGTAGCAGTGGTCACAACTCCAGCGGATGTGGAAGTGACAACAGAATAACCACTAGTAACAACTTCCTTAGAACAAACATTTGAAGAACATGATGTCACAGTAATGACTGTAGTTGATTTCAAGGATTCAACAGCGGTTGATGTCAAAGGACAGTAAGTAGTATACGAGGTAACAACACCATTACTTGTAGTTGTGATCACTGTGACACCTGTTGTGATCGTTGAAGAAGAGCATGCGTTATTTGAACATGAAGTCACTGTAATAATAGTAGTGGAATTTTGCTCTTCTGTAGCAGTGGAAGTAACAATACTTGTTCCATTTGTATAAGAAGCAGATGAAGAACTTTCACCACTTGAAGTCTGACTAGTGATTATAGATGATTGATCATTAGATGAAGGTTCTTGGGAAGATGAGCTAACTGATGTCTCAAAAGATGAACTTAAAGAAGAGCTAACTGTAGTAGAAATAGCTGACGATGAACTAGCACCAGATAAGTCAACTGTATAATCAAGTTCAAATGTCAATGTTGCTCTCTTTTTATCAGCTGTTTCAATTGTTAAAACACCATGGGTATTGAAAATTGAACCACTAATAATATCAGAGGTAAATTCAACAACAATATCGCCAGTAAAATCACCAGTAGAGCTAAATGATAAATACTCACCAGTTGCATTAACAAATTCTGCATTTCCACCAGCAATAGAAACATCATTGTTGTAAGATAATTCTCCAATGGATTTCAAACCATTACCTTCAAATGATACAGCTGTCCAATGACCCATTTCTTTTGGAACAATGATATTCCAAGTAATTGTATTGTTGGAAACACTTGAAGTAGATAACTGTGGTTTCACATCTGAGGATGGAATTGATGGGGAGGTTGCTGATTGGATCCTACTTGAAACTGAACTGCTAGATGAGACAATAAAAGCTGAGCTAGTGGATGAGACACCTGAAACTGGACTTGACACACTTGAATCAATTGAACTTGAAGAGCTAGAAATTGAAGCAGCCGAAGAAGTAGCTGAAGAACTCAAAATTATAGTCGAGCTAACACTGGAACTAGATGCTCCATCACCAATAGTTTTTTGTGGTCTAAACTCAACTGTTGTGGTGAAATCCTCAGAACGATGGGTACAATAACCGGCAGACCAAAATCCCCAAAATCCCATCTCATAACAAGAATCATAAGAAGACTCATCAATATCCAAATATTTCAATGTTAATCTGCTGTGATCACAACTATAAACATACAACAAGTTTGTTCCATCATAGTTAATCAATATTCCTAAATTATAAGCTGATTGAAAATACCCTTCAATATCAGTAGCATAACCCAATAAACCCTGTTCCAGATTAATCCATACTTCACTTGGTGCTTGTAAATTTACATTTGCGTATGGTTTGATGTAAGATGTTTTGGTAATCAGTTGAATATCCTTGACCAATGGCTCATCATTAGTGAAATTGAAAAAAAAGTACGTGGTACAGTTATAAAACTCTTGTGGTTGACCTTCAGCTGGACTAGGACATTCATCCCAAGAAATAAATTGAACATCGATTGGATTTTTTTCATCAACAGTATAAGTATGGCTCGTGGTAAAACAATCTGTGTAAGAACCACCATAGCTGTAACTATAATCAAAACTCAAATCGGTGGTAACTGTGTGGGTAATAGCTGTAACCGAGGAAGACGTGCTGCTGGTCTCAGAAGATGTGGTCGTTGGTACTAAAGTTGGACTTGTGGAACTTGAGGTTGTTGATACTGGCGATGTAGTAGTTGTTTCACAACCACCAGTGTATTCACAAGCTTTCAAACCGGTATCAATGCTATAAACATCAGTTAAAGTAGTAGAACATCTTAAAGTACCTGTTGGCTCTGTGGATAAAGTACCACACTCAGCCAAAGCTGAACTAAGATAACCACCATAGTATTTCCATAAAGTCCAACCACATTCCATACAAGATGGGTAGCTTTGCAAGAACTGAGATCCAGCACCACATAAACAGTCATGATCATATGGACCAGCATAGACGTTGTCAGTGTTTTTAGAACAATCTGAGCCATAAGTAATCATCAAACCACAGGAAGCATGACAAGCAATATCCGCACAATCATCAGCAGAAGCAGCCATGGCATAAGCTTCAGGGTCTGGATGTCCAACAGCAACAGCATTAGCATAGGCTTCAGCGTAAGCTTCAGCAGCAGCACGAGCTTGGGGATTAGCATTTGCCCAAGGCAAAGCATCTGCTATAGCATCAGCAGAGACAAAAGTGGAAAAAATTGAGAGTGTGGAAAGCAAGTAAACAAAGTATTTACTTGAAACCATCATTTTGAAACGAATGTAATTATGACTCTTAATGGTAAAGCTAGGTTTGAAAAGCCAAGTATCTAAAAGAATGAAAAAAAGACAATATCTGGCATTATATAGATCTCTTGATTATTATTTGGGCATAATCATAGTTAAATACATCAGCATTGTTTTGATCAGTGAAAGATCGAATTGATAAACCTAATATTTGTTTAGCTGAAACTTGAGCGCATGGTAAATATACTCTGATTGGCTGTAAACTGTCCCTCTTTCTGCACCTGACCCTTGAATTTCTCTAAGACCGTTAAGTTTTCTTGAAGAACGACACCCCTTTCAAGTTCGCATCATGAAGTCATTAGAAGGTGTTATTTGGGCAATGGGTAGCGCATCACAACTTCCACCACTGGTAATATATTAATTATTAAAGAATGTTCTGAGATGTCAGCTAATAGCGTAGCTTAAAGACAGAATATCGCTGCCTGAAACTCTAAAGTGTAGCTGTACCAAGTTCCAACTGTGAATGTCATATGATGAAACTGTTCAACCGTCAACGTTCATCCTTTGAGTATCGGGTGTTTTTGATATATTAATTATTAGTTTTCGCAAAATGATTTTGGAAAAACGCACATCTTGTGCATTGCGAATTTTGAAAATTGACAGTTAGAATATATTTAGATTAGGAAGTGATCAATGATCATTAACTTACAAGTTATAACTTCAAAGTTGAACTAGTCTTCAAAATGCACAATTGAGTTCTATAAAGACCCTAAGTGGAAATTGGCTATAATGTACAGAATTTTCAATAAAAGTACATACTTATTTTTTATAAATGTCGTTTTATTATAATTAATGTCGTTTTATATCGTTGGGCTACACAACATGCTACTTTTTTGTGACTTAAATCTCAAGCTTTCCAACACAATAACCGTCAAAACACTTGTTGCCTTTTCAACACTGTATATTTAGTATAGAGTATATGTCCCAGTGGTCAGTGCGATATAGGCAAGTAAAGCTTTAATGGTTCGTAATTCAACCTTCTCAAGATCAACATTACAGGAAATATACCTTAATCTGCTGGCATGCGCGTGCTTTATACAGGGGTGAAAAAGCTGTCACTGTGCAATCCCACAAATCTTTAATGATGGACATGATGGAGATATCTGTCGAAGTCTCTCAATACAACAAATTCATGTGTGGAATTTTGAATTTTTTTCACCCAATTTTATGATATACATACATATGTAATCGATATTTCCTTGAACAACTTCAGAAAAAGAAAACTAATTTTATACTTGAGTTTTGCCCCATTTATTCAGGCGCGTTCATTATTGGATACATCATGCAAGCAATAGTTGTGCAAAACGTACTCATTTGTGGCTATAAAATTTAAATTCAAAGTGCACATGATAACTTCCGCGTGCCAAAATTTCAGTTCAGCATTTTGAAATTTGCAGATTTTTGCTATCTTTGGCATCTAATCACATGATATGCAAACTATTCAGGAATCAGCTGTAAATTGTAATCTGGATTCAATTTCTGTAAAATAGTACAATAGTACAATACTACAATACTAAGTCCTAACTTCTAACTACTCTACAAACTTCAAAGTTGTGAAGTTCTAACTAGTCAGTACTAAGTAGTAATTACTAGTGAAAAATCAGTAAGCTTAGGAACAGGAGTTATGAGAGACGTCTACGTGCAACTTGCAATTAGGGATTGACTGCAAATATCTAATAACAGTGTACATACCTGTGCAGTGTGTAGTAAGTACTTGAAGACTGAGGTCCACAACATTTCTATGTTAAGGAAACAAACGCACCCAAAAATCCAAAATCACCTGCAAATTGCAATTACTACAGTGCTACACTCCTTTATTCAGGTGACAGGCTCAGCTAGCTGAATTATGAATATACTGGAATCTGTCCCACTCTGTTCTACCTAAAACTCAAAAGTGTACAGTGTACACTTATTAATAGACATTTGACAATGGACATTGGACATCCTTGTATTCCATAATTAAAGATTTTGTGAACTTTGAAGGAATGTAATTAATTATAACTGTTTGGGCTTGATTTGCGCAATGCGCAGAATGATCAATATTTAATTACTGGCTGCACGGTGCACCTGTCACAGACTCACAGAGTAATTGGGTGATAAATCTGTGTTGTAAGTTGTAACTTACAGTTTTTTAAATGCTTTGTCAGACTAGTCACGACTCACAGCTCGCTACACTCAAGTTTCAACTGACCTAGTGTATCATATAGTGTCAGGACTCAGGTGTGTGCACTGTGCACTGACTGTCATACTACATAGTACTTTGAACTTTCCATAGTTACTAAAGGATGAAAATGCCGGTGTAAAATGACAGAACTCAACATCGCAAGAAAATTCAATTTTGTAAATTGTAATCATTAACTGATCTAAAAAAATATATTTACTAAAAATTAAAATTAAAAATGAATTATAATAGCCTCATAAACTATAGAATCTGAAATTGACACGATCGTGATGTGCGGCCAAACAAGGATTAGTCATGACATCTCAATATTGAATATTATGGGGGCTCTCGGCTGGGCAATTGAGAATATTTGGCTCCTCGTAACTTGCAGCCAATGAGAGAATAGAGACATCTGAATTTAGCCAATTATCAACACTAGACAGGTGCGAATCGCGGTGTGTGACCAATCAGAACATGGACACATTTGTATACTAATGGTAAATACTTGACTGCAGCCAATTGGAGAATAGGCACATCCCGGAGGCCTTCTCCAATTTCAAGCATGACTGTTGATCTTTTCGATTTGAATATTGAGTTGATGGCTTTAGATTTACAGGGGTGTGAATTTTGTTGAGTATTGTTGCATTTATTTCTTCAAGAATCACCTGATCCATGGCAGTTTATTGCTCTCTACTACTGTTTCAAAACCAGAAACATAAAATAACACCCGCAAATTTTTCAATTCAGTGACATTTGCTGTTCCATTAATATGAATTTGAAAAGAGTGTTTCAAAATGAAAAACACCCAGTTCTCAAGTATAAAAAGTTCTCAAACAGCTCGTGAATTCAATAAACTTATACTAGACTATCTTATCATCAATTACAATCAAACAATTATAATTACAATGAAGTTCTCATTCGCACTTATTCCAGCTGTTGCCGTGTTCCAATTAGCAGTTCAAGCTTCACCAGCTGCTGTTGCAAATCCTGTTCCACTTGCTGATGCTATCCCAGAAGCAGGTGCTGCTGCTGAAGCTTATGCCGAAGCTTATGCTAATGCTGTTGCTATTGGACATCCAGACCCTGAAGCCTTTGCAATGGCTGCGTCTGCTGATGATTGTGCTACTGTTGCTTGTCATGCTGCTTGTGGTCTCATGATCATCGCTGGTACTGATTGTTCACAGGGTGGAACATACAGCGGTCCATATGACGAGAGATGTTTATGTAGTGCAGGCACTGACTTCTTGTCTTATTATGACGAATGTATGGATTGTGGTTGGACATTATGGAAGTATTACAGCCCATATTTGACTTCCGCACTTGAAGCTTGTACCACTTTGGCAACCGAACCAACAGGAACATTGAGATGCTCAACAACATTAACCGACTCATACACAATGAATCCAACCATTGAACCAACCACTACCTATACCTTCTAGGTTTTTGTTCTCATGAGTTTTTTAGCTTTATAGTTTTATAAATAAACTTGTAGTTTTTAGCCAGATGATTAACACCAATTGGGGATTTTAATACAAGTTTATTCCAAAATATTACTCGTAGTTAATTCGATTCTAGTTTTTTTCAATTATAACTGAATTTGCTAGAAGTAATTTTGAGAAATCGCAAATCTTATCCTTAGGTTAGTAGCTTGCCTTTATCAAATAAGTCGACGATTATATGTATCACCAGATAATCAGGATATAAGTTAGCCTAGCGGTTTCTACATTATTAATTAAGTTTCTTGCATTCAAACTAATAATATATTCAATTAGACACGTTAGTTAATTAATACTCAAAATAATTAGTTATTTCCCATTCAACCAGTCATGATTGGAAATTTCGTTGATTGATGGACGTAGTTTATTATCTCTTTGTAGAATTAGTTTGATTAAATTAACACAGCTTTGACTTGGAACAAATGGAAAACGTAATTCACCTTCCATAATTTCATCAACATTGAAAAATGGGTTTTCTTTAAATAACAAAGTATAAATTAAAATTCCTAATGACCAAACATCTTGAGGTTTACCTTCATATGGTTGACCATTTAATACTTCAGGTGCTGCATAGTCTAGTGTACCAACAAAAACATCAAATGGCCCTGATTTCACATAAGCAGCAGATCCAAAATCAATCAACTTTATAATTCCTTTATTATCAATAATCAAGTTCTCATCTTTAATATCTCTATGAACGATACCATTCTTATGTAGATGTGCAATAGCACTAACACATTGTTTGATAATCAATTTGCATTCTTCTTCATTCATATTTTTCTTAAATTCAATCAAATCAAATAAATCAATTGCAGGATTTGGAAACCCATGCTGAGGTGTTTCGATATAATAATATTCATTATCTTCAAAAAAATCAATCAATCTCATTATGTTTGGATGTGGATTGCTATTCAATGTTGCCATAATTTGAATTTCTGAAGGAACAGTACCTAACTTTCTATCACGAACCCATGTATCAACTAAAATACGTTCTTTGATTATCATTTTAATAACAACTTTATAGTTTTCTGGGTCTTGAATATATTCTGCAAAAACAACATTACCATAAGCACCTTGGCCCATATTTTTTATTACTCTAAATTCAGTGAATTTTTTGTCACGTCTTCTTAAACCAATAGTTTTAGGATAAAATTTTGAATTTTTCTTGAAATTATCAATTGTTGTGTTTTCAACTTTTAATAATTCATCCTCAGAAAAATTTTTCTCTAATTGATGATATCCTTGTTCATGAAATTCAGTTGATGGAGTCATTTTCAAGCTTGATAAAGTTGAGTTTGAGTTTTTACTAGACCTTAAAGATGATGATCGACTGACACTTTGAATTTGAGTTTCATCTAAGATTGATAATTGGGATGGTAGAATCTCTTCTTCTGTAAAATCATTATCACTATGCTGGAGCTCGAAATCATGACTTGACTTAGAAAATTGTCTTGAATGATTTCTTGAATTATTTGTTGAAAATGTTGAGTTGATGATTTTTTCAAATTTCAAATTATCCATCTCAGATTCTTCACTATTATTACTACTTCCTGCTGGTGGGTTCATGCTATTGTTGTTCACTGATGGACTATTATAAATAGAAAATAACTTGTGTTGAAAAACAGATCTTGAATGAGTAACCCATAGAATCATAGTATCAGAGCTGGAACATCTTATTTGTAAGTCAATTTTAACAATTGAACCATCTTTATGTAAAGCATCCACACCAATTGAGTTCAAAAAGTCCACTTCAGTTTTATGTTCAACTAAAGTATTCATATGTCTAATAAAATGTTCTGGTAAAACTAGACCTGGTTGATTCAAATTCAAGTTTTTATAAATCTTTGAGATTATTGCTATAATTTTATTAAAATTTGGAATGATTGTTGACACTGGCTTATTTAATAAATCTTTATCATGTAAACCAAATAAATTTTTGGCCACTGAGCTATTAAATGATAAAATATTATAGTTTGGTTTCTTATTTGAAATAATAAAAACACCAGCAATATAAGGCATTGAATGAACTCTCAATTTCAATAATGATTCTTCTTCATCAACAACACGAGTTGAAATGGCACATGGTAAATGAAAACCATCTTTTAAGATGGTGAAATAACGTTGTTTTTCGATCAGATTGGATGTTCTTTCTACCAAGGACAATGAACTATCATCATCTTCAGAGATGGAAGTGACGTTATAATCTTTAATTTTATGAATTAATTGATCTATTGTTCTTATTGAAAAAATATCATTAAAAATTGAACTTCCTGTAATTTTTTTTGAAGAAACAATTTCCAGATTTATAGTATTGATAACCAAGTCAACACAATCACAAGGAACTTGATCAAACATACAAATAATCAAACTGCCTTTTCTTTTTGCCCATAGTGAAGCCCAAGTCAATTTATTGCCAGGTTTAGCAATTGCCACAATCTCGCCAGAAAAAATAATTTCTTGATTAATGTTGTTAATACATTGAGCCAATCTCCTTAAAACAAAAGGTCTTGAATCTGGACTAATTAAATCTAATAGTGTTAATCTTTTCAAAGAATTTTTAGAAACACCAAATATCAAACAAGCCAAATCATTTGCTGCTTTTAAATTCCAAGGATCTGATAACTCTGAAGTGAAAACAGCTTGAGGTACTGCATTTCTTTGGGATACATTATGGAAAAATCGTTCATTTGAGTTTTTGTTGATGTTATTAGAAGATTGATTTGAGAGGGAAGATAATGCTAATGTTGATGCACCCTTATGAATGTTGTTGATAATTGGAATTTGTACCATTGATTCATAAAAAGGTGTTGCTAAAGCATGCAAAAGTTTTATTCTTAAATTGACTTCCTCTTGTTGTTCATTAGAAGAAGGATTAATCACTGACTGCATGGATTCTTTGACATTTGATAATGATAAATCGTGAAGATTTCTTGCAATTTGGTTTTTGGATGATACACTTCTTGAACTTGGACCATGTGATTCTTGTAAAATATTAATCAAGTTTTTCAGACCATAATTTTGTAATTGTTCAGGTTCCTTATTTGAAAAAATCTGTTCATCTTTATTTGAATTATTGAATAATACAGACAATGCTGCGGAAGAAGCATTAGGTTGGATATTGAAACCTTTAGTAAAAGTAGATGTGATAGCTGAAGATTCAGCAGCGGCTGAGTTGAACTCATTTGGGTCATTATAAGATTGTTCATTATAAATCGAGTTGATGAAATGTTCTATGTTGATATTCAAAGGATTTGAGCTTTCTTGTTTCTGATGCTTATGAGGATGATTATGCTCATCTTGATCTAGTAAATCTGAATGATCTAACAATATTTCCAACGATCTTTTCAAAGTAGATAATCTGACTGCCAATGAGTTGGGTGCTAGTTCTGCGTATGAGTATGCATGTGTAGACTCTCTGGGAAACTTCAACATTTCAGCCAACCCCAACGATAATTTTGACACTTTTGAGTCAAGCATGATGTTGTTGGTTCTTTTGCCAATTGGTTTGGGATGAACTGATCTCAAGTTTGAAGATAAAGATGTTAAGTGAGGATTCGTGGGTATCGGTTGATCTTTAAGCTGTTGTGGATGTTTGATTGTTGAAATTGATGCTGAATCTTTGATATTAGGGAAATTATTGTTGTTGTGGAGGTCAAAGTTCTCATTGTTTGTTGAAGAGTAGCTGCTGTATTTGGAGTCTTCGTGATCGCCTTCACAGCTGTTGTCCGAGTCTGAATCTGAGTCGATGTAGAACTTTTGGGGGGGTTGCTGACCACAGCCAGCGCTGACTTGAGGGCTGACTTCCATTGTGCTGGCGCTTGACGAAGGTGGCTGTCCGTGATTCTGCTTGGGGGTTGAGTTGGCCATGGGTACTCTCAAAGGGACTGTGCTTCCAGTGATGGGACAAGCGTAAGGCATTCTTATCTTCCGTTCTGTCTAACTTTCGGTCTTTTCAACTATATATGTATTTATGTAATTAAAATAAAAAAAAAAACAAATTATTTAAAAATCTAAAATTTGTTGTTTTGGCTACATATTTTCTCTTTTCATAAATGGAGAGATTTTCTAAACATTTCAGCGTTTCAGCGTTTATTTAACACAGCAGCAAACTACAACTACAACGATGGACTGGCGCTCAGAGATCAGCCAGGAGGAACGCTTGCGCTACGTGTCGGTTCTATTTTCAGCGCTCAAAGACCTGGCGATCACGACAGCCAACAACAACGGTGTCAACAGCACACCCACTTTTGATGTGTCCAAACTCAAGTCCTCTGCAGACGAGTTTGAGAAGTACTGCTACCTCAACGCCTCTAGCAAGGCTATCTATTCCCACTTCTTCAAGCAAAAGATCATGAACATCAAAACTACCATTGCTCAGCAGAAACAGCAGCAACAGCAACAAAATTCAATGAACGCCACCAATATCAATATCAATAGCAGCAACAGCAACAACAGCAACAACAACAGCAACAACTTTGGAAGCAATAGCATGAACTCATCTAGTGCCACCACAATTGCCACAAACACACCAATCAACAACAACAATATTAGCATGAATACTGGAAATTTAACTCAAAATCAAATCTTTTTGGCTCAACAAGCTCAAGCAAGGCAAGCTGCTGCTGCTCAACAACAGCTTCGTGCAAGCACAAACGCTCAGCAAAACAATGCTGGTGGTAATGCTAATCCAATAACCATGTCTACTTTCACCAATAATCAAAATGGTGTTACAAACTCCTCTAATAAAAATTCTACTACAAATAGCAATGTTGGTACTACAAGCACTTCCCTGAACATCAAACTAATTCCAATCCCACCTGGGTTGTTACAAAAAATTCCAAATTTACCGCCTGGTGTTAATACATGGCAACAAATTTTTGATCTTTTATCTTCAAAACCAATGAGTCCTGAACATCTTACTGAGATTAAACAAATTTATACAATGCATACCCGATTATTACATCAGAAACAGCAGGAGCAAAAACGTTTAGCTCAACAACAACAACAACATCTGAGGATGCAGCAGCAGCAGCAACAACAACAACAACAACAACAAAGTTCTCAAAATGTTGCTCAACAGATTCCAGATCAAATGGCCAATGGCAATAATTTTAGCAATAACAAAACCAATGTTGGTTTGAATGGCACCAATATGACCGGGTATATTCCACCGCTAAGCCATGAAGAATTAAAAAAACTGAATGACAGTGCCTTAAAACTCATGGCTCAACTACAGCAAAATAATCAACTTCCTAAAAATCTCACTGTGGAACAAAAAAATGTCTTTTTGAAGAAATTTATTGATCGTCAACAAGAATTAAGAGCTCAAAATTTTCGTCATGCTCAAACTCGACAATTTCAGCAAACACCAAATCCACAACAAATTTTAAATAATACCCAATTACCTTCAAGAGTTGTAAACCCTCAACAGTTTACAAATAATTTACCTCAACAACATTCCCAAGCACCTCCGCAGCAGCAACAAAAGCCAAAATCACAATCTCAACAACAACAACAACAACAACAAAGATGGAATGATCCTAATGTTGGTCTTGGAATTACACAGTTGTCACAAGAACAACAACAGCTTAATGCTAGAAGACAAGCACTTTTAATTCAACAAGAACAATTACAGCAACAACAGCAAATGAACTTCCAGCAAAAACAACAACAACAGCAACAACAACAACAACAACAACAACAACAACAACAACAACAACAACCTCAGCAACAACCAAATGCTGCTATTACCAACAATGTGTTGTCAAATCAAAGACCCAATTCAAACAATCAATCAAATTCTGGCTCAAATAACAATGAAATGTTATCTTTAACAGATCAAGAAAAAGTTGAATTGAATTTGATTTTAAATGAGGTTTCTAAAGTTCCAATCAAATTAACAAATTTAACAAATCAATTAACACCTGAACAAAAATCTAATGTTCATTCAAAAATTCATAGTTTATTGATTCCTATTTTTTCATTAATTGATATTTTAATTCCAACTTTTTATACTTTAACCAAAAATGTTGATGGAACTAAAAAATTGTTGCATATGAGATATATGATTAAAGAAGTTTTAGATGGCTTAAGAAGACATGAGTTTTTTGCTAGTCCTGAATTATTGGAAAAAATTAAAGCACAATGTTTCAAATATGTTGCATTTGTGAGGGAACAAAGAAATAGAAAAAATGTTTCTGGTGGTTCTGTTTCAAATGCTACTTGGAACAGTATCTTATCTATCACAAATCAGCTAGGTGTTCAACCAATGTTTCAGCAAAATAAACCAAATCAATCTGTTCCTCTGCCTCCTCAACAACAACAGCAACAACCAAAGAATGTTCCTTTGAATCCTCAAATAACTCCTCAGCAGTTGTTACAACAACAACAACAACAACAACAACAACTTCAGCAACAAATCAATAGATTTTCAACACCTAATGTTCCTCAACAGGGCAATTTCATTGCAAGTAAAACTAATCAACCTATCAATAATGATTCTAATATGTTTGATTATACTAATCTACAACAATCTCCAGCTACATCTAACATTGATATGAATAGATTGGTTTCGCCAGCTTTTCAAAATGCTACATTTGCTAATAACAATCCTGGATTTGTCAATCTTCAACCTCAAATGTTGTCGAACCAAAATCAATCTAATATGTTAGCACAAGGAATGATTAATACACCCTCTTTGCAACAACCAGGTATTAGTCCAGTTACAATAAACTCAAATATTAATTTATCCAACAATGTTGTTCCAGAATCCACACCTGCAATTGCTTCTACTGCTGCTAGTTCTGTCACAAAAACACCAACAACTTTATCATCCACTAATAGAAAAGCACCAGCTAAGAAAAGAGCTTCTAAAGCTGCGAATAATGCGACTAATTCAGCCGCATCAGGTGCTAATATTGTGTCAACAGCACCAACTCCTAATAATAAAAAGGCTGTTGCAGCAAAAACACCACAATCAGCAGTATCAAATGGTCCATCGCCTGCTATTGTTGATACCAGTAAAAATCAACCTTTAAATGTTGCTGCTAATAATTCAAAAGAATTGGATGCAATCACAAGAGAGGAACAAAATAAGAAACAAGCAGAAGAAGAGAGACTGAAAAGAAGAGAATTATTTCATTCCAAACCAATCAATTTTTTTCTTGCATCATTAGCAAATTTATTAGAATTGCCAGATGAGGAATCTAAAATTTTCAATAATTCATCTAAAGAACCTACATTATCAAAAGGTTTAACTCCTTCAACCATTTTACAAACACCATTAACAATTTCTAATGCCACTAAAACTCCAAATTCATTATCAAACAGTTTATTAATGAATCCATCAAATCCAATCAGTCAATATTTATCGCCAAATTTATCACCAAACTCAGTTAAACACAGTACCACTACAACTAATAATATTAATAACAATAATATTAACAATAATAACAACAATAATACTACTAATAACAAGATTGAATCATCTTTTAATAAATGGACAGCAAAAGTTTCCAAAGAAGCAATCATTTCAACGTTTAGTCAAATTCCAGAAATCCAGAAATTATTATTCAACGATAATGAAGTTTTAATAAATTCAATTGAATTTGAAATAGATCCTGATTTAAAAGAATCAAATTCACCACAAATTTTGATTCCAATGAAAATTGAAGATGATGAAGATATTGAGATGAAAACTGAGGATTTTGATTATATGAATGTTGTTGAAGATAAAGATTTAATGATATCTAAAAAATCATCATTAATTCCAACAAATTCAAATTATGAAACTTTAAATAAATATTCTAATAAAAAATTCAAATTTTTCAAAGATAATTTGGAATTTGTTGATATGGAAACCGGAGAGAAATTACAAGATGAGAAATTGAAATGGGATTTTGATTTTGTTAGCTCACTTTGTTGAAGCTGGATTTTTATTTTTTTTTTTTTGTGCAATTTTATAATTCATTAAATGTTTTATAACTAGACACTCAAACTTGTAGAACTTTTTTATTTACCCGGATCGATTTTTTGCCAAATTAATAAAATTAGTAAAATTAAAAAAAAAAAAAAACCGATATTTATTAAACCTTGAATCATCAAATTAGTTGAATTTTTACCAAAATGGACTATTCTGCGAGTCTTCTCAAAGACTCGAATGTCTTTGATGATGCACCTATACTATCATTAAAAATTGACACATCACCATCATCAAAACCAGTTCAATCATCACCCCAACAAATTGATAAAGAGTTAGAGTCATCCACATCTTCAATTTTGTCACCAACGCGTAAAACTTGGAAACATCTAACTGTGGAGAAACCAGAACCATTAGATTCAAAAGAAATTCAAGTATTTTTGAAAACTAAGAGGAAAATACCCATAATTGAAATTTATAAATCAGTTTTAAATAAAATTGGAGGGAAAGATAGATTAGCTAAAACATTATATTATGTTTTAAGTTTAATAAAATTTTATATTGAAAACACAAGAAGGTGTTTAGTTCCAGATAAATTTGATTCATTGATGATTACAATGAAATCATTTTTCACTAATCCAATTAAATCAATCAAATTATTGATTTTTTTAAATTTTACCATGATTGAGAAATTTTTAAATAATTGTACGATAAATTTATCAATTTTTAGAAGAATGATGAGATTTGGAGGTTCAATTCATCGAATTAATAATTTTATTGAAAAATTTATTAAAATTATTAAATCACCAAATTTACAAACAATTTCTAAAAATTTAATTAATTTTCAAACTTTAGGAGATTTTATTAATTTATATTATGGGATTTGTGATGAGTTAGTGTTATTATATAAATTAAACATTTTACCAAATGAAAAAATTAGAAAGATTGCAGGTAAACATGAAGATTATTCTTGGTGTCTTGATATTTTATATGGACAATATAATAATTATTATAATTTACAAAAAATTAAAAATAGATTATTAGAAATTGAGATTCAACAACAAGTTAAACAAAAAGCTGTATTATTATCAAAAAAATTGATTGAAAATATTGATTCAAGTCCAATTAGATCACAAATTTTAAGAGAATTTAATAATAAATCACCAATTACTGGTCAATTAATGATTGAGAAAGAAATTGAAGATTTAAAACATGAAGAAAAATTGATTTATATTGATATGATTAGATTATCATTTGATGCTGTTTGTGATACGATTGATATTTTTAAGTTGAAATTAAATCCATCAATTTATTTGATATGTGGTGCATGTTCTGGTGGGTTAGGATTGGCCAAAGTATGGATTACATCTGAAAAAGAATTACAATCTTAATATTAATATTAAGAAATGATTTGGATTATAAATGTATAATATATTGAAAAGACAATTATAAACTTTTTTTTTTTTACTTTGAGTAGTTAACCTGACCTTGATAAATAAATAAAAACAAAACAACGCACATTGAAACAAACAAAAAAATTGAAACATAACTTAACACAAAACAAACTTCATTATTCATAATAAATACATACAAAGAAAAGAAGAAAAACAAAAAACATTAAAGAAACCAGCTCTCTATTGTTTTTCATCTTTTTTTTTTTTTTTTTTCTCTCTTCTTTTTAAATTGACCAAGCGATAAATTAAATATTCCATTCCATATTATTATTTTGATCAATTTTTTGTAAAATGGAATCCGCCATTTCATCAAATAAAAATTCATTATTATTATTATTATTATTGATATTTGAGTTAAATTTTGTTTCAAAATTTTCATTTTCATCAATTTTAAATAAATTTGAATTTGAAATTGTGGAAATTGGAGTTTGAATATTTATTGATAAATTTTCCAATTCAAAATCACTTAGGCTTGTGACTGAGTTATCTCTTGTTGTTGGGATCATTGGATTTGGGTTTTGTTGTGAAGTGGAGATTGTTAAAGAAGGTGGGAAAGTTGGTGAATTTGAAGATAAAGATTTGTTTCTTAATCTTGTTAACTTTGAAGAATTTGAGGTGTTGGAATTGTTTGATGATATGGAAGTTGATACTTGTAAAGGAGTTGTGTAGTTTTCTTCCAAGTATCCATTTGATCCATTTGATCCATTTGACCCATTAGTTACAGATTTTGATCTTGTTCTGTTTAAAACATTTTTAATTTTAGAACCCAAGATTGTAGCTCTTCTTGTTAAAGTTGAGTTTGAAGTTGAAACAGCATCGTTCGTAGACGAGCTATATGAGCTTAATGACGAGCTGTTGGATATCGTCAGGGAAAGAGTGTTTGAGTTTGTCTCTATGGACGTTATTTCATTGTTCTGACTATTTGAAGACATGATAGTTGAAGATGATAAAACAAAACAAAAACAAAAAACGCCCCCAGTGGAACAATGTGTGATGTGGTGTATATATAATAATAAAAAAAAAAGGGAAGAAGAAGATTGATTCAACAGTTGGTTGTTAATGTTTTAGTATGATTTGATATTGAAGATTTGAGATTTTTGTATAGAATGAAGGTAGATTTGGTAGATCTGGTGTAGTAATGTGATGATGTAGTTGATGATAAGTGATGATACAACAGATTGGGAGGGTTTGGGGAAGAGATGGTTGAAGACAGAAGTTGTAAAAGAAGAGAAGAAAATATTACAAATTGAGAGGTTGGAACTTGTAATCTAACCCATAAACTTGTTGAGAACTGAAAGAGAGAGAGGAAGAGAGTCGAGACTCGAGACAACTTGTTACTTGGGCTGTGGAGGGCTGTGGAATGGAGTGGTTAGGTGCCAGTAGCTGTGGATTGCACCACAGAACTGCAGTTCTGAGACAGCGTTGGGCCAGAGACAAACAAAGCGTTGTATCAGTAACTAACGTCTGGCTGTGGTTTGGAGTATGGGCAGGCAGCTTTTTACGTGGGAAAGGTTTTCCGGTGAGTTCAAAGTTCAAAGTTGTAAGTTGTAACTGCTCTGTTTGAATTTCAAAGACTGTGATCTTTCTACGTATGTAGCGTATGTCCATGAGCAGCATGCTCTTAGAAGAGTAACAACTTACAAGCTATTATTAATACATAATACATATCTCCAATAGTTAACTGCCTATGAAAAAACTGGAAAAAAAATTTTGTTGTTGGTCAGACTCGCTGACGCCTGTCGCTGCGAGTTGAGGCGGTGCTCGGCACACAAATGCCGTCAAACCAACCGTTTTCCGCGGCTTCTGTAGCTAGCGACGGCCGTTGGAGCAGACTGTTATGGCGACTGCAGTACACTGCAGACATCTGTAGGAGTAACATTCAGCAGAAAACATCAATTGAATTCAACTTTCAACTTTCAAGATAGATGAACAAAACATTCAAGAGTCAATACCAATACATAGCACATACTACTGTTACAAGTACATACTACAGACTACAGAGTATATCTACACTATGTGACCAACAGATGTAGTGGCCAAACACATCTTCTTCAATAGTTGAAACCTGCAGTAAAGCACCTCTCAAACATATCTACGACAACATCCAAGAACCTATTGACACCTCTAGAGTCTTGACCCTTCTGACTTCTTATCACTCAAGAGCCAATGCTCAATGCTCATGGTTTGTTTCTGCCTTATAGAAATTAGAATTTTACAGTTACATATAATACCTTAGTACTTCAGTCCATAAAACATATTGGATTGGATTCTACTAACAAAACAAGTCAAAGCTCATCAACTAACTTTAAGTATCTTGGTACATAGCTAGTTATTAAACTCAATCCCATAGATATCTGATGGATCATGACATGCAGATATATTTATATATCTATTGCAATATTTTCAAATATTACAACGACGTAAATCAGAGGAATAGTACTTATAATAGAAGTAGTGTTGAAACTAGTCGATATGGTATATAGATTAATATGAGGCACAAATGTCGATCAGTACAATATTCAACATATATAGATCATCATTTTATTTAAAATATATAATTATAATATTAATTGAAATTACATACGCAAAACTTATTAATCAATAAACCTAAAACTTCATTATACTTTTGAGTTTCAACTAATTAATTCCCATGATTTGACTTTTATATTTATAAGTGTATTTTCGAAACAATTAAATATCTGATCATTGATTGAGAATTGAATATGGATAATAAATACATAACGTCGGAAATTTTACAATATCCTATAACCCACCTGATAGCTAGTACTTGGTTTTAACTTTTAACTACATAATTACATACCATGACAATATAGTACTTTATAACTGAAAATATTCGAATATTCGAATACATTATATAGAAATTTAATTATAATCAAATTTTGAAACAAATATTTATTAACTGCATTTGAATTTTGGTCTCACCATTTTGGAAATTACTGTTTTGTCTAATCAAGATCTTTAATTCCTAAAATTATATATTTATAATAATTAAGATCAAGATTCAGATCAATTCGAATTAATAATAATACGCCCTACTAGTTATGGCTCCAGATCGTCCAGAATACAAATATATGTGAAGATCTTCAAACTCACATCGAACTTTTCGAAAGCTTGTCGTATAATACGTTACTAGTTGGAAGTTGGAACCTAGTGGAAACTTGTACTGTATGGATTCTTATAACTGATATATTCATGACTAGTATTATATTACAACAAAGACAGATTTTTCCCCAAGGATAAATTAAAAAAAAAATCATTCGAAATTGATCAACATTAATACAGTTATTTCAATTTGTGTTTGACCTAAAATGTTGAAATATATAGAGAATTCAACTAAATATTAGTTTATTATGATTCATGAGTTACAAGTAACATGAAGACGTCTATAAGAGAAATCATGAGATTTCAACTATATATTATCAATAAGTTATTAGAATCCACTGTCCAGGATTCTAGTGAAAATGATCAACCAACCTTTGTTAATGGTTTTGGTTTATTTTACGGCGCGCCTAGTCAATATAACCGCAAATCAGTAACTATTTCCAAACTAAAATTGTTTTCAATAACAATACTGCCACACTGTATTTACAAAAGATATTTAATTCAACTCTAGTAATCCTTTAATTAGTATTAAATCAAGTCGAAATTTGACTGCAATATAATTTTTTTTTTTTTTTTGATTCAAATATTCATTCCAGTTCATAACGTTTTGAATTCATAAATCAACTTCTCAAAATTCGATACAATATATATCCAATTTTCGCAATTTAATCAATTAATTTTGTAATAGAATTTTTTTGCCTTTGTCTTCTAAATCCCATTTTACAAAAAACAAAATCAATTAAATATTCGACTTTCATGTTTGAAGTTTCAACTTTCCAAAATATTTCCAAGAATCCAATCTTTTCAAATTTTAAATTTTGAAAACGAAAATCGTAGTTTTCATGCAACCATAGTAACGGTTCTCTGGGAAACTTCAAGTGGACTTATGTTAAATCAGTCTTCTTAAAGCAAGCTGCAATATAATTATGTGCATTTAACGTTTTCTTTACAGATTTATCAATCATTTTAGAAAATCAGAAAATCAAAGTGCCCTAAGGAATCAAAATTAAAGGATGACCATTGACTAGGTTTGTTTAGCAAAAAAAGATTCTAGTTGGATTTAGTCATGTTTGTAAATTGTTTCCCATTTTCCAATCTTTTATTTTTCTTTAGTTTTGCAGAAAATGGTTCATCTTTAATTTTTTGGGTTTATAAAATTCTAGATCCGGTCAACTGTTTCTATTTTGGGCAAAAAGTCAATTTTTTTTGCCATGTTTTGGTTTTCCGGAATCTCTTTTTGTTGCCATGGTGAAAATGTTATTTTTGCTTCAAATTTTGGCCAGGTGGAAATCACTTTCAAATTAATTATTTTAATTCGAGTGTTCGATTCCTATAGAGAGACTTATATGAAGAATTACATTTTTAAATAGCAATGGACGTAAATACTAAATTAAATTATGAATCAAGCTAAACAAACACCACTTTCTAAGCAGCTTGACCTGTTCCTGCCTTAGGTGGATACTCCCCATCAACTTTAGGAGTACAAGTACACCAATTTTCCTTTGGGGTTCCAGACATTGCTGATGGGATATGAAGTCCACATCCAATCCATGATGATTTACCACAAATATTACAATTGGCTGGTTTGCACATTTTTGTTTCTTTATACTGTAAGTTGGTTGGTTGGGTTTTCCTATCTCAATTCTTAAATTAATGGATTCAAGATGATTAACTGAAATGAAATATAAAAATAAATATAATCTATTTACAAATATTTAGATTTTGAAGTAATTTATAGATTAATTTTAAATTTTAAACTCCGCGAATTTTTAATATTACTCAAAATTCAAACCCCAATTGGTAGCAATGTTCTACAATTATTTATATATTAATATCATAATTATAATAATGAAACAACTTGAATTATTGGAATATTTACAATTTGTGTTGAATAACTGTATTTAGTTTTTTTCAATCAACTCCTTCTCTTTCTCTTGATCCTCTTTCAGTATTTCTTCATCTAAATCTAAATTTTCTTGAATATTCCACAATTCTGCATATAATGAATGTGGATTTTTCAATAATGATTGATGAGTACCTTCTTCTTTAACTGATCCTTTCTCTAAAACAATTATTTTATCTGAATCTGCAACAGTTCTTAATCTATGTGCAATTGAAACATTGGTGTTTGAAGTTTCTTTGAAAATTGTTTTGATTGTTTTCAATAAAGATTGTTCAGTATGTGTATCTAATGCACTTGTTGCTTCATCAAAAAATGTAATTGGAGATTTTTTCAATAATACTCTTGCAATTGCTAATCTTTGTTTTTCTCCTCCAGAAATCATCATACCTCTTTCTCCAACTATTGTATCTAAACCTTTTGGTAAATCTCCAATTAATTTATCTAGTTGAGCTTCTTTAATGACTTTTAACACTTGTTCATTTGATGCATCTAAATTACCATATCTAACATTTTCTAAAATTGTATCATTAAATAATGGGGTATCTTGAGGAACAACTCCAATGGATTTTCTTAATGAATCTAAATCAACTTCTCTAATATCTTGTCCATCAATTAAAATTCTACCTGATTGAACATCATAAAATCTGAAAACTAATCTTAATACAGTAGATTTACCTGAACCTGAAGGTCCAACAATTGCAACTTTTTCTCCACCTGGTATAGTGAAAGTTGCATTTTTCAAAATTGGACGATCTGGATGATAACCAAATGTAACATTTTCAAATTTAATTTCACCCTTTGATAACATTAACGGTGGTGCATTTGGTTTACTTTGAATGGAAATTTCATTTTTTTGTAATTTAAATAATGTTTCCATATCTAATAATGATTGTTTTAATTCTCTATAAACAGATCCAAGAAAATTCAATGGAACAGATAATTGGAAAACTAATTGATTAAT